>PVJH01010240.1:29041-74899 GCA_004026705.1 Nesogale talazaci | reverse complement strand
GGGACAGGAAAGAAGGGTAAATGCAAATGGTAAACACAGTGCGGGAATGAGGAGAGTGCTGTTAAACTCTTGGGAATGGTAATCAATGCCATGCCTCAAAATGTGCAGGAAATGTTGAAAGGGAAACCAATTTTTTCTGTAAGCTTTCACCGCCTCACTCCTCAAAAGAAAAATAGCAATATATGGGGGTGGGAGAGAGAGGAAGAGGGGGAGCTTCTGTTTGGGAGTCAGAGTTTATGTTAATAGTGGTACATTTTGGAAAACAACAGTGGTAATATTGTCACAACATTAAGAACATTATCAATTTAACTCAGAAGTTGCCGAGTTGGCAAATGTTTTGGGCCGCATATTTTCATCGTATACAAAAAGAAAACTAGCACCAATTAATTACAATCATGTCAACAGTTTGCTCATGGTTAGTGATACCAAACACAGTGGACAATTCTATGCTGTAAGACTGAAAAAACATGGACATATTGTTTCCTAGTTCATTGTGGTAAAGTGAAATTTCTTACTATGGCTCTTCCATCCATGCCTCTGTAGCCCCACCAAAATGACTGGGTGGGACCATGCAGAGAGGATGTGTGAGACACTACCAGCAGGGATCTGTCAGCTTCAGTGAGCATGTCCCTGCTCCAAGAGTAAGTAAGCCATCTCAGACACAGGAGGAGAGGGCACAGGACCGCTAAGGAAGAAGAGCTACCAGCAGAGCACCTTCGAAATCCCTTTCTGAAGTGGAGGCACCATAAGCCAGGCACACTGAGACAAAGGGGTCAGGAGACAGAGCCGTGCAGGGAGTGGTGGAGGTGGTGCAAGGGGTCCTGAGCACCTATGATTAGAGAGGCGTGGCTGCTGGCTGAGGAGAGGCACTGCTGTGGACAAAAGACTGCTTGCTCCCTTAAGGTTTTCTGATCCCGGTGGTGATAACTTCCCTAAACTGGGTATATTCTCAGAGCTCTGTGGACCACTGCAATGGCTTACTGAAGCCAGCAGCAAAGCAGAGTGGGGAGAATAGCTGAAGTCAGAACTGGGTAAAGAGGGATGGGGGTGGAGGGTGTCTGACCTCTGCCTTAGGCTGGTGAGCAGGTGGATTCTGGTGCCTTGTGCACTCTGCGGAGGTCAGATATGGCTCCCATGCCCTTTCTACATCTACTTTTCAACTGCCCCAAATAACAGATTACCTCTGTGTCTGGGCATTATCCTAAGAGCTGGACATTATCCTAAGGAATATATTCTTGATATCAAAATCATCTACATAAAACTGTAAGTTTCATATAATTAGTCATAACATAACTTTACATTTTTATAATGCTACGAATTAAATTAAATGTATAATTAGGATTTTAAAAAATATTCTGCTTTGGACATAAAATAAATAGTACAGAAGCACAAAGTGCATTTATTACAAATGATATTATGTAAGCAGACTAATTTTTTTTAGCAATGCCAAAAAAAAAATGTTCCTTAATTCTCTGTCTTACCTTAAGTTTTTTAATGAGGAAGAGTCCACAGAAAGAATTTCTTCTTCTGGAGAAGGTGGAACAAAATCTATATAGTAATCATCCTCGTCTAGCTCAACACAAGGAGATTTCTCAGTTGGATATAACACAGCTTCTTCCACGCTGGGCTTCTTTTCACCATTATCTAAAAGAAGACCGTTGATAAGCACAGGCTATTTCAATAATTATGAGACAGTAACAAGAGCGTAAGCAAGCGCTTGCAAGTCAATGCTTTAGACAAGTCAGAAATGATACTACTACTTTGTATATGAATCCTCTCCTTTCACACAGGCACGTTGGCTTATTTCTTCACAAATGGAGTTGATTGGATTAAATCCAGTGACTACTGGATTAAGGCCAAAGATTTGCTTAAAGATTTTCATGATTGTGTGCAGTTAGGAAACCTATATTGAGCATCTGTGTCTTCATTTTTCTATTTTCACTCATCTCTAGATAAGGATTATTATTGTTGTAGTTATCTGCTTTTTGAGTTGGACTGGGACTTTTGGTGACCCCGGTGGATAACAGGTTTGGGCCACTGAGGTCTACAGGGTTTCAAGTACAATTGTCTGGCAATTGCACAAATATCACTGTGTGTTGAGAGAAATTAGCTCTAGCACATAGGCTTCCTAGTCATTAAAATGTACTAAATTCTGGACTACACTGAAGCACACAGTGCCAGACTGTTGCTTCCTGTTGCTTCCTAAAAAGGTTAGCCTGTCACACCATGAGTGGCTCTGCAGGAGAAAGATGTGACAGTCTGCTTGACAATCTCGGGAACCCTCTGAGCACTTCTACCCTGTTGTACAGGTCTGCTGGGAGCTGAAATCAACTCGACCGCAATGGGTTTTATGTTGACTTCTAATAATTTTTTTCTTCAGAAATAGCAACATAATTAATGAAGCTAGCTTTGCTTACTCTGCGATCCAGTAAATGATGGCATTCAGAAGTTTGAAAATTTTAATCTTACAAACTATTTCATAAGATGGGTTACTTCCTTAAAGGCTTGAAAGTAAGCAAGCAGTCATCTAGCTCAGAAGCAACAAAGCCCACAGGGGAGAAGCACAACAGCCTGTGTGATCACAATGTGTCGGTGGGATCAGGTACCAAGTATCAAAGAACAAAAAACTGCATCAGTGTGAATGAGGGGGAGTGCAGAGTAGGGATCTAAAGCCCATCTGTAGCCAACTGGACATCCCCTTACAGAAGCATGTGGGGAGAAGAGCCAGTCATGGTCAAGTGCAGCAACATGAAACATACAACTTTCCTCTAGTTCTTAAATGCTTCCTTCCCACCACTATCATGATCCCAAATCTACCTTACAAATCTGGCTAGACCAGAGGATGCACACTGGTACATATAGGAAACACAGGGAATCCAGGACAGATGAACCCCTCAGGACCAGTGGTGAGAGTGGCAATACTGGCAGGGTGGAGAAATTGTGGGGCAGAAAGAGGGAACTGATTACAAGGATCTACATATAACTCCTCCCTGGAGGAAGGTCACTAGAAAAGTGGGTGAAGGGAGACATTGGACAGTATGAAAAATGACAAAATAATAATAACTTATAAATTATCAAGGGTTCATGGGAATGTGTGTATGTATGTAATGAGTGTGTGTATGTAATGAGAAGCTGATACCAAAAGCTCAAGTAGAAAGCAAATGTTTTGAGAATGATGATGGCAACAAATGTACAGATGTGCTTGACACAATGGAAGGATGTATGAATTGTAATGAGTTGTACAAGCCGCCAATAAAATGATTAAAAAAAAAAGATGGACTACTTCCACATATAACTGATCTCCATTATTAAGTTTTGGACATTTAAGAACTATAAGATTTATTCAGAATATAATTTGAAGGTATTTTAGAATACTTTAACAGCATGAGTAGATGTTACATATATGTATAACTCAGTCTTATGTTGTGATATATATGTATGTATGTGTGTATATATATATATATATCAATATTAGGGGGCAGCAAGACATAAAAGACTCTAATTCTACCACTAGCCAGCCACAGATTTTTAACAAATGATTTTAATCCATGACCCTGATTTTTTTTTTTTTTTTGCATCACTACCCTCTGGTGGGAGTGGGAGGCCCAGCCTTGCTCCTGGAGAGCTGCTGCTGGATTTGAACCGCCAAGTCAGTGGGCCGCAGTCCTGCACTCAACCACTACACCACCAAAGCTCAGTCTGTTATTTGTTTTTTTTGAGCCTGATTTTTTTCACTTGTAAAACCATAGAACTTTCGTGATAATATGGAAATCTCCAGAATAAAACCTTCTATTCCATCAATATCTCCTGCCTCCAAAAGTGGCCAACAGCCTCTTTACAAAGTATTTCTCTAAATCTTAAGATCTTTCAAGATAAAAGTTGCATCATACTCACCACTGTGCCCAATGCCTAGCTCTCAATACACAAACATAACCCACTGAAATGAAGAGAAAACCATGATCTTTACCTCTTTTATCTTTCATATGAGTTTTTAAAGAATTACTCTCCTGCGTCTCCTCACTTTCGAGCTCCTTGGAAAGAGGGGGATTTGTATCTTCTATGCAAATCACATCGCTCCCTAACCATTCTGAGTCATCCTGTTCTTCAATCAAATCCACTTGCTCGCTTTCAGCCGAGGAAGGAGTCACCTCAGTTGTTACCGTATCTGCTTTATGAAGCTGTGCTTGTAAAGCATTTCTCTCTCCTTTTTTGGATTTCTGAGCAGTGCTCACTCTTATGTTGTGAGTTCTGAGTGGTGTAACAAAGGCTTTGGAAGTCCCAGAAATATCAAAGTCATCCATATCATCCCAATCATCGATGGCCATTGGAGAATCTGTTGAAGAATTGAATTCCAATTTCTTGAAAGTGACATCCTGGAATTCCCTTGTAGCTGGCGTGCTTTGGGCAGTATATGGGGTCTGCAACCAGTCTGGTGGCCTGGGTTTCGAGCCGCCTCCTGCAGGTTGCTGCCTCCTTTGCGAAGTTGTAAAGAAGTCATGGAGACTTGTCTGCTGACTTGGAGTGCGAGGTGGAGGCTCACCGTGAGAAAAAACCTCAGCAATGTTAACATCTTTATCACTCAACACAGGTGTTTTAGGTACAGACACACTGGTTATAGACACATCGGTATCAAAAGACGTCTTCTTTTTGAAAGTGAAACCTCTGAAAAATGAATTGGGGGAGGGAAAAAAATTAGATTATTTGAACAAAACTCTGATTACATAAGCAAAAAAAAAAGCCATCTCTAAACCCGCTATTTAAAAGATATAAGGTAACCTAAATAAAGACTGCTTTGTATACTTTGAACATTCCTATTCGGAGGCTAATTCTTCTGTTTTGTGAGTACCTGGGCCACTTCTACTACTTTCTGAGGTTGGTCAAAAACCAGTTGCTGTACAGTTGATCCCAAGGCACAGTGACAGAAATGTGTCAGAGCAGGAAGTGTGCTCCGAAAGGCTTTTTGATGGCTGTGTGCAGAAAAGATGATTGGGTCTCTCTGCTGTGTGTCCTTCAGATGGACGCAAAGCTCCGACTTTTCAGTGAGCTGTGTCATGCGTTACTGATCTGCAGGACACACACCCTCGCTAACCAGGAGTCCTGCACAAATAGCTCTCCAAAGGCAGGGCCAGCCGAAGTGGCAAGGTAGAGCAAATGCAGTTGCCTCTCCGATAAAACGTTTTCTGAGGAAAGGAGTTAAAAATGGCTAGCTGAGCCTGAGCCCCGGTGGTGTAAGTGGTCGAGTGCGGGACTGCGGCTGACGGGCTTGGCGGTTCAAATCCAGCTGTGGCTCTCAGGAACAGCGCTGGGTAGCGCCCACGACCACCAGAGGCAGGGATGCCCCTCCAAAAATAATAAAATTAAAAATAAAAAATAAATGGCTAGCTGAGATCTGAAAGACAAGTAAAAAGGGCAAGAGTCGTGGGCTTCTGCCAAGAAGTGATATTAACATCAATGGGGACTTTAACGTCAAGCCCCAAGAATAGTGCCTGGCACCTGATCAGTGCATAAAACAACAACAAATTATTATTTGATATCTTATGAAGGGGATTGAGGGCATGGAGAATCAGAACTGCAGAGCTGTAGTTTCCTTAATAATGGTTTTTGGAAAGGATATAAAAATCATATTAAAAACAAGACGGACTCTTTATTTATTTGACAAATATTTACTGAGCAAATATTATGTGCCAGGCACTGTGCAAAGATGCTGAATAATTTATTGCTGGGTACTACTAAAACTGTGCACTACCATAAATCTGCAAAGTAGGAAATCACTTAAGTGCTGAGCTTCATTTCCTCATCTGAACAAGAAGTCAGACATCTCACTTATATGATATGGTGTGTTTGCGTCTGTATAACAGCAAACCAAACTACTTACGAAGGCTTTGACTTTGAAAGGCTTAATTTGTTATTAAGTTTTCTGGCGGAATGACGTTCCAGTTGCTCCTGTAGATTATTTTGGGGAACTGCAGACATGATCCTAAAAAAGTGAGGGGGAAAATACCAGAGGAGTTATGTCTTATGAATCACAATACTTGATTCAAATAAACATTTGTCCCACTTGTCCCATTTGTCCCATTATGTCAGGAGGATGCTGTGGCTGCCATGATGTCAATTTCAGATCACAGGAACCTGAGAGGACAAAGCAGAACTCCTCCACAGGGTTTCAGAGACTATAAGTCTTTTTTTGTTTTTTTGTTGTTTTTTGGGCATCACTGCCCTCTGGTGGTGGGAGTAGGAGGCCCAGCCTTTGCCCCTGTGGAGCTGCTGCTGGAATCGAACCTCCATCCCATGGGCCGCAGTCCCACGCACAACCACTACGCCACCGGGGCTCAGCCGCCAGGGGTTATAAATCTTTACGGGCACAGCCAGCCTCATCTTCCTCCTGTGGGCTGACTGGTGAGCTTGAACTTCTGACCTTGCAGTTAGCAGCCCAACATCTTACTCACAGCGCCCCCAGTGTTCCTTACAACTGCTGTGTTAATGACAAGCTAACTGAAGGCTCACCCGAGTAAGAAAACGACCAGGTTCCCCGCCAAAATGAAAACGAGCACAAAAGCTCTTAAGGAAGAGGTCAAAGTGAAATGGGATGGGACTTGCACAAAATAGGATCTTGTCTGGATTTGAAGGATAATTGTAAATTGGACAGGAAACAAGATGGTAGACAATGGCCAAAGAAGAAATGAATTTATTCCAAATTTTCTGTCCAAGGACATAATCAGGTATAGAGTGAACAGCACTATCAATGAGGGTCAAGGTTTACCAGCATGATACTATGTTTCATAAACAACTAGCTTCAACTTCAAAAAATGCTTTCCCAAGCATATTTTTTTTAATTAAATCATTTTATTGGGGGCTCATACAACTCTTATCACGATCAATACATACATCAATTGTATGCAGCCCATCTTTGCACGTTTGTTGTCATCATCATTCTTGAAACATCCTCCTTCTACTTAGGCCCCCGGTATCAGCTCCCCATATTTCCCTTCCCTTCCCATGAACCCTTAATAATTTACAAATTATCATTATTTTGTCACATCGTCTACCGTCTGATGTGTCCCTTCACACACTTCCTTGTTGTCTGTATCCCAGAGAGGAGGTTATATGTAGATCCTTGTAATTGATTCCCCCTTTCTGTTCCACCTTCCCTCCAACCTCCCAGTATCACCACTCTCACCACTGGTCCTGAATTTCCCATGTTCCTGGCTCCAGTATACATCCCCTGGTTTAACTTGTCAGGTATATTTGGGATCATGATAGTGGGTGGGAAGAATTATTTAAGAACTAGAGGAAAGTTGCATATTTCATTGTTGCTACCCTGTACCTTGACTGGCTTATCTCCTCCCTGTCGCTTTACCTATTGATGGCCTTTGGCTCCCCAATCTGTACTCCCTCTCACTTATAATAATATAATTTTTAGTTCTTTGATGCCCGATACCTGACCTCCTCGACACTTTGTGGTCACACAGGCTGGTGTGCTTCTTCCATGTGGGCTTTGTTGCTTCTAAGCTAGATGGCTGCTTGTTTACTTTCAAGCCTTTAAGACCCCAGACGTGACATATTTTGATAGCTGGGCACCATCAGCTTTCTTCACCATTTTTGCTTATGCACACATTTGTCTTCAGTGATCGTGTTGGGAAGGTGAGCACCATGGAATGCCAATATAATAGAACAAAGTGTTCTCGCATTGAGAACATACTTGAATGGAGGTCCAATGCCCATCTGCTGTCTTATTACTAACCCTATAAGTATATGCACGTAGATCTATTTCCCCATCATTATATATAAATATATCTACCTAATACATGCCTATATATAGACCTCTATAAATGTCCCCCCCCCCCAGTTTTTTTCCTCTATTTCCTTTTGTATTTCTCTTGTTCCACTATCATGCTCAGTCTCCATTTGGGTTTCAGTATTTTCTATTACTCTTGATCAATCCATATCAGACCTCTCACACCCACCTTGTCACTGATTTTGAATAATTTGTCGTTCCCTTAACCCTGGATTGGTCAACACCACCTTCTTCCCCCCTCCTCCCCATTTCCCTTCTAGAACCACCAGTCCCATTATTTTCTCCTCCAGACTGTTCATTTGCCCAAGCATATTTTATAGCGTTTGTGTACCCGGGATGAGCGGACATAGAGTCTGTTGTTGTTAGGTGCTGTTGACTTGCCATCCCCTGTGACAGAACAGAATTGTCCCAGCAGGTGTCTGTTTATGCAGAAAATGACCAGCCGATTGCTTCACATTTCTAGGCAACCGGTTTTTGTCCAGGGTACCCAAACAATCCAAATATAAAAAAATGAGCCTTTTTAACAAATGGTGTTTGAATAACTAGGTACCCACATGTAAGAGAAACAACACCTACTGCATACAATAAAGATCAACTAAAAACCGACCAAAGACCACATAAAATCTCTTCCCTGGGGTACATAGGGAGGTGGGTGAAAGGTGACACTCAACAGTGTAAGATATGACAAAGTAACAATAATTTCTAAATTATCAAGGGTTTATGAGGGAGAGGGGAGCAGGGAGCGAGGAGCTGATGCCAAGGGCTCAAATAGAAAGCAAACGTTATGAGAATGATGAAGGCAACAGATGTACAAATGTGCTCGACACACAATGGACTTATGTATGGCTTGTGATAAGAGTTCTTTAAGCCCCCAATAAAAGAATTTAATAAAAATAAATAAATATAATACTTAGACAAAAAAACCATAGGGGTATATCACATCTTACATATGATACCAAAGGCACAAATAACAAATGAAAAAATAGACATCTAAAATTTACACATAAAAATAGAAAAAAAATTTTTTTAAGTTGTTTTTTTTTTTTTGTGGGCATCACTGCCTCTGGTGGTCGTGGGCGCTACCCAGCCGCTGCTGGATTTGAACCGCCAAGCCTGCGGGCTGCAGTTCCGCACTCAACCACTTACGCCACCAGGGCTCAGCCCTAAAAATAGAAAATTTTTGTGCTTTCTAGAACACCATGAAGAAAGTGAAAAGACTTCTGACATAATGGGAGATAATTTTTGCAAATCACATAAAAAGTAGGGAACTGAACAGAACACAAGAGTACAGAACACAATACTCAGTAGGAAAAAAGGCAAATTATTTAATCAAAAAAATGGGCAAAGGAATGAATAGACATTTCTGCAAAGAAGACATACAAATGGTCATTAAGCAGATAAAAAAGATGCTTAAAACTACAATGGGGCACTTCATAGCCAATGAGTGGCAATAATAAAAATGATGGACAAGGGATGGCAAGAAAGAGCAGATGTCAGAGCCCTCCGAATGTCAATGATGTTGCCTGGCGGCACATTAACCCACGTTAAGCCTGGGTTAGCACAAGACACAGCAATTCTACTAGTCGGCATACACTCGGGAGAAATGAATGAGAGCACACACCCATGTGCAAGCACCCGCAGGACTGTGCACAGAAACACTCACAGTGGCAAAAAGCAGAAAAAGCTAAACATCCATTGCTTGAAGAATAAATAAAACGTGGAATGAAGTACTCCGGATATATGCTGCAACATGAATGGTACTTGAAAATATTAAGTGGAGAAGAAGCCAGTCACTAAGGGCCATATATTATATGATTTTATTGCCATGGAATACCCGGAATAGGTAAATCAACAGAGATAAGAACAGTTGTTACCTCAAGCTAGGAAGGAATGGGGGAAGTATTAATGTGATTGCTAAAGGCGACAGGGCTTTTGGTTGGGGTAATGAAAATGTACTAAAATGACTGTAGTCACCGATGAATGCAAAATTCAGTGAATATACCATATACACTCCAGTATATGTTGGATATCAACCAAGGCACCTATTTTTACCAAAAAAACTGTATTAAAAATGTGCTGAAAAAACTCGGCTTATATACGAGTATATATGGTACTAAAAAATCACTGAAATGCCAACCTTAAAAGGATAAATTATATGGTATGAGAATTATATCTTAATAAAACTACCTAAAAACAAAACAAACAAGAACATAGAAAGGCATAATGCACTCAATCTTATTTAAGCTACACATACACCCATTACTTTTAAGTCAACCCACCAAATAATATTATTTCACCAGTTAAAAACTAAAGAACTCTTTAAGGGGGAAAACAAACAAACAAACAAAACAAAAATGCCTACTGGTATTATACTCAAATAATTATTTTTAATTATTCCCAAATAATTCCATGTTATAAAATGCCCAGTGTTCTGCGGCCCACAGGGTTGGCGGTTCAAATCCAGCAGCAGCTCTCCAGAAGCAAGGCTGGGCTTCCTACTCCCACCAGGGCAATGATGCGGAAAAGATAAAAAAAAGTCCAGTGTTTAAATCTCAATGAAGTCATTACTACCATATTCATATAGTGAAACACACACACACACACACACAGACACTTAAAATTGTGGGAAAATGTAAATAAAAGATAATAGAAAAGGAAAAAAAAGATAATGGAATTTCTTTTAATGGATAATGTATACACATAAGCAGAAACAGTCTTAAACTACAAATACATACATTTATGTAAAGATGCAAATATATGTGTTCACAGGTCAAGACATAGACTGCAATTGTATGATCTTTGTAAAATACAGTTGGTTGATCTTTGTTAAAGGACTTTCCCCCCCACTTTCAAGTTATTGAAGAAACTAGGGGCTTTGTTGGATACACTTTCTTAAAATCAGTTTGCGGACTTCATGCTGTTGTGGTATTGACATATGCCCTCTTTCATTTCCTGTAAATGGTTTGTTTTCTCTAAACCAGTGCCTCTCAAAGGGAACAAACTGTCTTTCCTTCCACATTTTACAGGAAATGTAGCACATTTAAATGTGCTTTCATGCCAAAAGAAATGAAGAAAATATTAAAGTCTTGAGCTATAACATCGAAGGATTCTATAGGCAAAATAATGAGTTATGCAGGAAGCACTGAAAGAAGATGGGGGGAATATAGAGTTACTGGGATAAAAAAGAATTTCACAAAGCAGTATATGATCCAGAAATCTAAACTGTACTGAAGGCATTAGCAAATAAACAGGCTCCAGGAATTGACAGAATATTAATAGAAACATTTTAGCAAACTCATGAAGTATTGGAAGCACTCTGTGCCAAGACATTTGACTACCAGTTACCTGCCCAGCCGAGGAGCTTATGCTGGAGGGGTTCAAGTAGATAATGTAGATGAATGTAGCAACATGTATACAAATATGCTTAATCCAAATGATGTATTAAATGTATGAGGCCCCAATAAAATCTATATTTAAAAAATTAAAAAATAATAAATCTTTTTTGAAAAAAATAAAAGAAATAGGAATACTGTGTGGCTTAAAATCAGGAAAGGTCTACAGCAAGGTTGTGCTCTTTCATCATACCTGTTCAACCTGTATGCGGGGCAAATAATTCAAGGAGCTGGACTATATGAAGAACAAGGCACTAGGATTGAAGAAAGGCTCGCTACACCTGTGATATGCAGAGACTGCCTGCAGGAAAGGAAGAGGATTTGAGGCATTTCCTGATTGTGTTAGGCTGGGGAGACTAGAGAAACAAATTCACACACCCTCATGTATATGAGACAGTTTTATGTGAAGAGTAAGTGGACATTAAGAAAGCACCCCAACCCAGTGCTGTCCAAGCCCATAAGTCCAACATTAGCCCCCATGTCCTACACCAATCTACAAAGTCCTCCTCAACCTCACAAAAAACACACAATGCAGGAGGAAAGCCGAATCCATAAGTGTGGAAGCATCTCAGAGCTGGCAGGAGTTTTCCTGCAACTACTCCAGCACCCAGGGTTCCACCAGGGTAGGTTTCTCCTTCGGAAAGTCTCACAGGAAGTCAGCCCTGCCAGCTGAAGCAGAGAACTGGCTACGGCAGCTGCACCCTGGCCCCACCATAAGAGATGAGAGACTGGAGAACCAGAAAGGTGAGGTTCACCAAACCATTTATCTGCCTTTCAATTAACCCCCCATGTGTTTATTGGCTCGGTTAGCATAATACACCTTAACTAGCTCACTGATGAAGATCAACGTGTACTACAATGGGCAAATCTGCTGCACAAGACTTTTTCAAAGTGTTGTAAAGATGTCACTTTGTATCTGAATTATGTTGGTGAAGAGTACTAAAAATACCATGACTATCAAAAGAACAAAGGCCCTAGAAAAGAAAGACTGAAAAGAAAGACTACAACAATGGGCTTAAACGTAACAGTAGTGAGGAGAGCACAGGGCTGGGCAGTGTTTTGTTCTGCTGTAGTGCATAAGGTGGCTATGTACCCACATGGCTTATCCTGAATATTTTACAAGGAATCATATAATGTGTCTTTTTGCAATTGGTGCCTTTCATTTAGCATCTTTGCAAGACTCATCCAGTTATAGCACGGAATGGTACAATATTCTTTTTTGTCAAATAATATTTTATTGTGTATATGTACCATATTTTGTTTATCCAATTCATCGGCAGATGAACACTTGGATTGTGTTTTCTGGCTATAATGAATAATGATCCTTGAACTTCTGAGTACAACTTTTATGCGAGGACATATGTCTTCATTCCTCTTGAGTAAATATTTAACACTGGAATCATGGATCATATGGTAGCTGTGCTTATAGCATTTTCAGGAATTTCCAAACTTCTTGCCAAACGAGTTGGACCACTTTACATTCCACCAGCAAAGTATGAGGGTTTTTCCCCAACCTCGTCTCTTGTTCCTGTCTTGCCCCCTCCTCATTATAACAAATTGTTGCTGTCGGGTGGTACTCTCAGCGCCACATGTAGTGACCTGATGTACAACAGAACAAGACACAGCCTGGCCTCAGAACCAACCTCACAATTGCTATTTGAGCCCATTGTTGCAGACATGATGTCAAGCTACCTCCTTGAGTCTTCCACGTTTGTCTGCCCCCACTTTACTGACCACAATGCCTTTCTCCAGGGACTGATTTCTTCTGATAACATGTCCAAAGAATAAGAGAGGCAGTCCAGCCACGCTCACTTCCAAGGAGCATTCTGGTTGTACTTTATCCAAGACAGATTTGTCTGCTCTTCAGTCAGTCTCTGGTATTTTCATCTTCTTTGGCAAGACCACAATTCATATGCCTAGATTTTCTTCTATCTTCCTTACTCATTGTTCAACTTTCACATGCATGTGAAACGATTGAAAATACGATGGCTTGGGTTAAGTCTATCTTGCACTCAAAGCAACATCCTGTTCTTCAATAAATACTTGAGCGAGATCTTTTTAAAAATTATTATTAGTTGGAATTTAATAATACATGTATATCATTCCATATTTTAATCACTTCAAGTAGAATTGTACAATTGCTACCTCAATCAGTTTTCAAACATTCCCCCGAACCCCTTATTCTACTTGCCATTCCTATAGGTTTATCAATCCTGAGTTTCCTATACCAAAAAAGTTTCATATATGGAAAAGCATGTAACACAACTTCAAGAGGTTTTCAAGAGGGTGACTTCCATTGATATAACACTTCTGAGATACACTCTAAATATAAACAAATAAAAACCATACAAAACCACACAAACCAAAAATACAGAAAAATTTGGAAACTAGATCAGGTCTAGCCTGCATCACAGGGGACATCTACCGACAATATTTTAACTGTTCAAGTCAGATTTATGCCTTTGCTCCTCATACCCCTTGAAAGAGGTCATAGGTAGCTGATCTGCCTGATGCAATATGTTGATTTCCTGACTGCTGCTTCTGTAAACATTGGGATTCAAAAAAGATAAAATCAGTGACAACGCCAATCCTTTCTCCATTCATCATGAATCTGGTTGAGGATTTTTGTTTTCTTTATATTGAGCTGCAATCCATGCTAAAGTCTGCAATCCTTGATCTTCAACCAGTGCTTCAAGTCCTCCTCACTTTCAGTAAGACTGTATCATCTACATATCACAGGCTGTTAATAAGCCTTCCTAATAACGCATTCTACTTAATAAAATCCAGTTTCTCGAATTATTAGCTCAGCATACAGACTGATTAAGTACAGGGAAAGACATAAACCTGGTGCACACCTTGATTTTAAAACACTCAGTATAATCTTATTTTATTCCATTAACTGCCTCTTGATCCATGTATAGTTTCCACATGAACATAATGAAGTGTCCTCGAATTCCCATTCTTTTCCATGTTGTCCATAATTTGTTGAGATCTATACAGTTGAATGCCTTTGTGTATATCTTTGAGAATATCTTTGAGTATTCTTTCTTTTCAGCCAAGATCCAGCCAGTATCAGCGATATCTCTCATTCGTCATCCTCTTCTAAATCCAGTTAAATTCCTGGCAGTTCCCTATTGATGTGCTGCTACAAGCCTTGTTGAATAATCTTTAGCAAAACTTTACTTGCATGTGTTATTAATGATATTATTTAATAATTTCTGAATTCTTTTTTTTTTTTTTTGGCATCACTGCTCTCTGGTGGTGGGAGTAGGAGGCCCAGCCCCACTGCTGGAATTGAACCTCCGTCCCAGTGGGCCGCAGTCCCGCCCACAACCACGACGCCACCGTAGTGGCTCAGCCATAATTATGGCTCAGCCATAATTTCTGAATTCTGTTGCGTTCCCTTTGGGGAAGAAATCCATGTCTGGATCTCTCTCGGTTGGCTAGCTGGCGAGGTAGCTGTCTTCCAGGTTTCTTGGCATAGATGAGTAGGAGTCTCTTGTGATTCAACAACGTGCTGGAATATTTCAATTGGCATTCCATCAATTCCTGGATCCTTGTTTTTGGCTAATGCCTTCAGTGAAGCTTGGTCTTCTTCCTTCAGTATCCCGGGTTACAGATCAAATGGTTGAATGTTGACCAATCTTTTTTGGTGCCATAGCAGAGCACATTCCTTCTATCCTCTTTTGATGTGTTGGCATAGTTCAGTATTTTGCCAGATGTGGCATTTACATCATCTGAACTTGTGAAGGAGTGGAGTCTAGCTAGTCATTTAGGCCACAGTCAATGAGACCTCTGTGTGGGCATGGCCTTCTGAGGATTCTGGGAACTCCTGCTTCCTCCCCGGAGGCAGGCCACTCTCTCTCCCTGGGAGACTTTCCTGCTCACAAGTTACATGGAGCTACATTGATTGCAACGAGAGCCGTGAAACTGGAGCAGTCACATGGAGACCTGACTCAGTGCTAAAATGCTTCCACCACCACTGGATCCACAAGATTTTCAACCCACTGGCCTGTGATCTTTCTGTACTCAGTGTCACTGCATGTGTGGTATGAGTTGGAAAAGGAATTTATAGATTGGTACTGGACGTATGGATTAATATTGGACTTATGGACTTGAACTGGACTAGGCAGTTTTCGTAAGATACAATGACACTTTACTATAAAGCTCTTTCTTATGTACACGCGTGTCTCCAGATCTGTTTCTCTAGTCAACCTGGACTAACATACCATACAATCTTTCACTACTGCAACTCGAGGTTTAAATTTTTCCTTCTGTTTTTCAGCTTCCTTTCCTATTTGCTCTAACTCCATGTCTTTGCACATTTCATTATACTACTGTGCTTTGCCTCTGCAAGCTGCCCTGTGAAATGACCTGCTCAACTTTTACTTCATCACGTTTCTTCCATTGGCTATGGCTGCTCCAGGATCAAGAGCAAGCTTCAGTCTCTTCTGCTATCCACTGTGTGTTTTCTTTGTCTTTGTAATGGCCTTTGTGCTTTCTTCATGCACAATGATCTTGCACGAAGCTCTTGAGTTCTTTTGTCATTAGCTCTCAAAGAGTCAAATTTATTGTTGGGATGGTCTCTCGATTCAGACGCGATATACTCAAGGTTGTATTTGGCTCTCCTGGACCTGTTCCACAGTCAGCCCCTGGCCTCATGTTGGGTGCTGATGTTGAACTCCTCCATCATATCTTTCGACAGATGTACTCGATTTGGTTCTTGTGTGTTCTACCTGGCATAGTTCAGGTATACAGTCCCTGTTTATGTTGCTGGAAAAGGGTATTTGCAATGAAGTCTTTTGTCTGGCAAAATTCTATCATGTAATTTCCTGCTTTGTTTCTATCACTAACGGCATGTTTTCCAACTACTCTCCCTTTCTTTGTTACCCACCCTCAAATTCCTATCCCCCATAATTATCAATGAATCTTGACTGCTTGCTTGATCCAATACAGACTGAAGAAGTTGGAAGAAATATTTAATTTCTTCATTACAAGCTTTAGTGATGGGTGCATAAATTTGAATAGGAGTAGTATTAACCAGTCTTTCCTGTAGGCATATAGGTATCCCCTAGTATTATACTTCAAGATAGAGCTTGAAATATTCCCTTTGATGGTGAATTTAACACTATTCCATATGATTACCTGGTATAGTAAACCATATGATTACCTCATTAAAAATGACTAATTCTCATCCACTGTATTTCACTAATGCTTAGGATAGCACTCTTTCTGGGTGCCATTTTCCTTTATTTATGATTTAAAATTTTTCTAGATATATAGGCATATCCCATTCCAATTACTAATAAATGTTTGTACTATTATTATTTTGAGTTGTGGCCTTTCAGAAAATGAAGGTCTAAGTCATTATAACTGACTCGACTTCAAATACTCAGTTGTATTTTGAGTGTCTTCTGACCTGAGATGGCAATATTCTGCATTCCATGTGACAGTATTCTGCTGCGGTTCCTAAGGTTTTCAGTAGATGAGACAATGTGCCAATGTCAATCATATGGTTTTCAGTGGCTAATTTCTCTGAAGTGGATAGTCTATTTCTTCTTTTTTTCTTCCTTTCTTTTAAAAATCATCTTATTGGGGGCTCATACAATTCTTATCACAATCCATCTATCCATCCATGTGTGAAGCACACATGTCCATTTGTTGCCATCATTTTCAAAACAGTCTCTTTCTGCTTGAGCCCTTGGTAACAGATTCTCACTCCCTCCCCCCACCCTCTCTCATTAATCCTCGATCATTTATAAATTATTATTTTTCCATGTCTTACATGGAGCAGTGTCTCCCTTCAGCCCCTTGTCTGTTGTGCATCCCCCTGGGAAGGGGTTATATGAAGATCATTGTAATCAACTTCCCCTTTCTCCTCTGACCTTTCCCTTACTCTCCTGGTATCGCTACTCTCAGTATTGGTCTTGAGGGGTTTATCTGTCTTGGACTGCCTGTGTTTCCAGCTATAATCTGTACCCATGTACATGCTCTGGTCTAGCCAGATTTATAAGCTAGAACTGGGTCATGATAGTGGGGGGTGGGGAGAGCATTAAAGAACTAGAGGAAAGTTGTATGTTTCATCAGTGCTATACTGCACCCTGACTGGCCTTGTCATCTCCCCGCGACGCTTCTGTAAGGGGAGGTCCAATTGCCTACAGATGGGCTTTGGGTCTCCACTCTGTTCTCCCCCTCATGCACGATTATATGATATTTTTGTCCTGGGTCTTTGAAGTTTGATACCTGATCCTATTGACTCCTCATGATCACACAAGCTGGTGTGCTTCTTCCATGTGAACTATGTGGCTGCTCAGCTAGATGGCTGCTTTTTAATCTTCAAGTATTTAAGACCCCAGACAGTCTATTCCTTCATCATAGCTTTTTCTTACTCTGGAAACTATTGTAACCTGTTAATTCAAGCAAGCTGGCTGATATTTGAAATCCCAATGACACAGTTTCTAGTATCATAGTAACATGCAAGCTATCACAGTATGACAAACTAACAGACAAATGGAGGTTATAAGGTATAAACAGGTACAAAATGGTACTTTTTTTGGGGGGGCGGCATCACTGCTTCTGGTGGTCGTGGGTGCTACCCAGCACTGCTCCTGAGAGCCACTGCTGGATTTGAACCGCCAAGTCCACAGGCCGCAGTCCCGTACTCAACCACTTACGCCACAGGGGCTCAGCCCCAAAATGGTACTTTATAGCTATTTACATTTCATTAATAACTGATGACATGGAAGCAGCAGTCAAGAAATCAAATGATATGTACATTCAGCTGCCCAACCTATTCAAAGTGTTAAACAGCAACAATGTCACTCTTAGGATTAAGATGAATCTGACACAAGCAATGATATCTTCAGTGACCGCAAATGTACGTGAAAATTGGATCATATGGAAGATCAAAGAAGAACTCATGTATTTGAATTATGATGTAGGGGGAAAATATGGAAAGTACTATGAAGTGCCAAAAGAATGAACAAATCTGTTTTGGAAGTAGGATAGCTTCTGACAAGGAAGGATGGGAAACTTTGTCTCACCTACTTAGGAATATCAGGAAAGAGCAGCCCTATGTGTGTGTGTGTGTGTGTGTGTGTGTAGAATCATGTGTGATAAAGTAAACAGTTAGCCCCCCTCCAAAAAAAAAAAAAAAGACTACCAAGGAGTTGGACTGGCACAATAGCTGCAACAAAGGGCTACAATAACAACTCTGAGGACAGTGCAGGCCCCGGTGATGTTAAGTCCGCTTGTACAGAGGGTGCTGTGAGTGGAGCAGTCTCAATGGCACCGAACACCACTACCACTAATGCCAAGCGTCTTTCCACTTCTCAGTTGTATGTCTTCCATGGAAAACGTGCATCGAGTTCCTTTGCCATTTTTAAGATTGGGCTCTTTGCCATATTATTAAGCTAGGGCCCTTTTCAGATATGATTTCTAAAAAAAAATGTTCTTTTTTGTGTGTGTGGCATCACTGCCCTGGTGGGAGTAGGAAGCCCAGCCTTGCTCCTAGAGAGCTGCTGCTGGATATGAACTGTCAACCCTGTGGGCCGCAGTCCCGCACACAACCACTACACCACCAGGGCTCAGCCCCAAAAGTTCTGTTTTATAAACTACTCTTTTTAGTTTCTTTATGCTATCTTTTTAAAAAAATCATTTTATTGGGGGCTCATACTATTGTAATCACAATATATACATACATACTTTGTGTCAGTATGTATAGCTTTTGGAGATGGGGCTAGTACAACTCATCACAGTCATACATCCATCAGTTGTGTCAAGTGCGTTTGTACATTTGTTGCCATCATCATTCTCAAAACATTTTCTTTCTACTCGAGTCCTTCCTATCAGTTCCTCATTTCTCCCCTCCCTCGCTGCTTCCCCTCTTTATGATATCTTTTTTTTTCTTTATGCTATCTTTTAAGCCTCAATTTTTGGTTGGATACTGGATAATTTAGATCAGGGGTGTCAAACTGGCAGCCTATGGGCCACATGCGGCCCCCAAGGTAATTTTCTGTGGCCCACAATGCTCTGAAATAAAATGAAAATAGAAAAAATGCTATGAAAAAAATTGCACTTAGGGGAGATCGAGACAATACCATATACACAGTTCGCTTGTTACATTTTATTTCAGAGCATCATGGGTCACAAAAAATTCCCTCAGGGACCAGATATGGCCCTCAGACTGCCAGTTGATACCCCGAGTTTAGATTATACACCCACTTCTCACTTAGCCACATGGTTCCAAATACTAGGTGGTTATTTGCAAATTAGTGTTTTGTGAAAACACAGGATGGTCTCATCAGTTCACATAAGGTAGGATGACTGCATCATTATATAGCTGTCTATTTTACATCAGCATGTAAGTGCCAAGCTCATTACATAACTGAGAATGATGCCCCAGGGCAGACGACACGTAACTTTAACCAGTGCAGTCAGCACTACTCCAGTCTGGTGATTTGATGCTCTTTCCTGCCAGATACATATCCATGCACAAAAGTCAGACACAATTTTTACTGTGGTCGAAAAAAATGTGAAGTGTCAGGTGAAAGGTTTGAAAAGTACGGAAGAAATACACATTTTAAAGGATCAGAGTCTTCTACTTTCCAAGGCTTGTTGCTGCTGACGTTAAATTTTGTTGTGTAATTTGTTTGATAGCTTTCCTATGTTTATTCTGTAGAATCTGTACTGTCTGAAATGTATATAGCCTCTGAGTCGTCTGATATATTTTTTCTAAGTTCTTGTTTTTAAGCTTGGCTTCCTAGGGAGTGACACCTGGGTCAGTAAAATTTATCGGACAACCAATACTGACAATGATGAGTCAGTAGGTTCCTTAAATGCCTTGCCTGTATATCTTCCACCTTTTGCCGAGGTGATCTGTGCAAGCAAGCATGACTTCGGACTTCAGGCACTTTAAAAGACTTGGCTCTTCCAGCTGACCTTGAGGTCAGCCAAAGTGAGACTGCAGCCAACTCCTTCCTCCATGCTTTTCTGGACTTGCACACAACTCTGTATATGCATGCAGCGTTTCGCACCCCCAGAAATATGTCAGGGCTTTTCAAAGTTCATTACGGTTTGCTAGCACTCCAGAATTTCCTTTTAAATGTTGGCCAGGCTCTTTTTCCCTCAACTGAATCACAGCCCTAGGCAGTTGAGTGATGTTGCCTGTAGTTTGCTGTTGTTTTGAGTATGCCCTAAGGGTTGGCTGTACAATTACCACCAACCCCCAACTCATCCCCCACAGCTGAACAGAATATAATCAAGCAGCCACTATACCCTGGGAATTGTGACTTCCCAAGGGGCTGTGAGTTTGGACAAAATAAGGCTTCCAAAAAGGTGGGAGCTCTCCACCATCACAATGGCTTTCACGACCATGCTACTGAGCTGGTGTGGGGGTAGGGGGCGGTTCTATGGGGCACATGCCCGACTGTCTTACTGAGGCTCTGTAGTTTATCTAAGATGGATTATTTTGGGCTTCTTCTCTAGTTTTGCAAGAACCCTGGTGGAATAGGGGACTTTGTAGGAAGTTGCTAGTTTTAAAGTCAGCAGCTTAAACCTGTCAGCTGCTCTGTGGGAGCCAGGCGAGGCTGGCTGGCTGTGCCTATAAAGATTTAAAGTCTCAGAAACCCCAAAGGGCAATTCTGCTCTGTCCGATTGGATTGCTTTGGGTCCAAATAAATGGTAGTTTTCTCTAGTTTTGCTCATATTTTCATGAGATAATTCACGGAGGTCCTCATTCTGAAAGCTGATCAGCCAAAATGATATTTTAGTTCTAGCTCTGGCATTCCTTTTTATTCATCCATCAGTTGGAATACTTCTAAGAAGGTAAATTGCACATCTACTATTTTGCTACCTAGTAGTTAAAATTCACAAAGGTAAGGGAGAATAAATATTGGATTCCTTTTCTATCAGTTTTCAAAATACTGAGTGTCTTAGTCCGGGTAAATGAGAGAAATAAATTTCATAGACAAACATATGGATATAAGGGAATGGTTTCTATACAAAAGGAATGGAATATTGAGAATGCATCCCAACCCAGTCCAGTTCAAAGTCATAAGTCCGTTATTAGCCTGTATGCCCGGTACCAGTGTATAATGTCGCCTTCTGATTCACGAAGTCACAAGCCAGTGGGTGCAGAGTCCCGGCGCTGGTGGGGGGTCTCCCCATGGCTCCTCGCTTCCAGGGCTCAGGGTCCATCAACAGCATCCAGTGGTGGTAGAAGCAATTCAGTGCTGGCAGGACTCTCCATGTGGCTTCTCCAGCTTCAGAGGTCTGGTTCCATCAGCGAAAGGCCGCGTGGCTTCTCTTCCAGCTCGTCCAGCTCCTCGGATGCTGCCATCTTGTCTTGTCCATAGTTCATCATCTCTAAACTAGCTCCCAACAACCAGGGAGATAGCGTCTCATCTCCACGAGGGAAATATCGCAAGATTTCCCAGAAGTCTCAGGAGAAAGTCATGTCCACATGGTGGCCTCACTGGCTACTCAATGGCTATCTCCAGATTAACAGGCTAGACTCCACCCCTACATCTCAACCATGAAATTAACCTTAAGCACATGACCACCCCACTGAGTTAATTTCTAATAACCTCCACTGGTGACCGCCCCCAAGGCCATGATGAACACAAGCATTAAACATGTCAGATATGTTTCAACCCAGTCATTAGGCTCCTCAGTGCTCAGACAGGTTTCAGGTTGGCTCTTCAGTCCTTTACTATTGGTATCAAAGATGTTCCAGGACGATCCGATGCTACAGGCTCGGATGCAATGCCCTTGTCTTGGAACCCGCCATTTCCCCAAGGAGCCCTGATTCTTTAGGGGAGGATATTTAACACCACAATCCCTGAATGTCCTAAGGTACCACTTTACAAGTACTGTCCTTTTGCTGCACTGGGCTCTCTCTGAGGTCCTGTCCAATGTGGAAGCGTCCACATTATAAATAATGTAGAGTGAGGTCAGACGATTGCCCTCTCAGATTACCCATCACCATCGATTAGACTGATGTCACGGAAGGAGATGTACTAGACTGCCAGCCCTAAGACACTAAGCATAACAAACTGGTCCATTACATCATTACTTAACCTTTTCCTTTTATAACTTCTCCACATCTTATTTATTTTGGGATCAAAAGCAGTCAAGGTATGCTAATAAAGCACAAGGGTTTCCTGTGTTATTCCACACCATCATTTTAAATAAATGTTAAATCGCTCCTGTAGTAAAGTAGTGAAAATATTTTATAATTGCAGTGCCATACCTCTTACAGCTTCATTCATAGTTTGGAGATTGTCAATGCGTATCCTGGTGGCACCTTTCCCTATTTGTAAGTCGCTCTTCTGTTTGGGTAGCCCCTCCAGGCAGAGTAACATTCTGAAGCTTGGAAGTGAGTATTTTCCCACTCGAAAACTTTCAATGGGGCTACTAAGAATTAGGTTTGTACTGAAGCACATGGGTGTCTCCTCTACTTAGTCCATTAAATAGCCAGAAAATTGCTTATGACAAAAACTCTTCACTGAATCAAAGCGGCAACTGCAATTGAAAAGAGTAGAAGGGGGTATCCCTTCCCCAAAGCGGGATATCCCTCCAACGCGATGCATTTAATTTTTTTTACAAAACAAACTTAATACCTGTAAAGTACTCTCCGTTACACTTAATATATGTGTCAAATGTGTGATCTCATTCTTGGATACATTTTTTAAACTCATTTGTTTGGATGGCTGACAGCACCTCCTTCATTTTTTTTCCCTTCACCTCTTCTGCTTCGTCAAATCATTGCCCTTTCATGTCCCCCTTCCTTCGTGGAAACAAAAAGAAGTCACACCGAGCGAGGTCAGGTGTGTAGGGAAAGAGACGCACGCAGGGTTTTTGTGTGTGTCAAAAACTGGTGCACTGAGATGGCTGTGTGAGCAGGTGCATTGTCATGGTGGCAAAGCCAGTCCCGTCTGCCACACAACAGGCTTTTTTGTCACACACTTTCATGCAATCTTTGCAGAACTTCTAAGTAAAAAGTTTGGCTAACAGTCTGACCTGATGGAACGAATTCCAAATGCACTATCCCTCTTACATCTGATTTTTTGGGGGTAGCCCTTGCATGTAGGTGGGAATTTCAGGAGGCAGGGAGTTGGTGCTAATGGTGAAAGAACAACTCAGGAAAGGAGGGCGAGCATGGTTGGTTGCATAAGTTGAATGCAGCCACTGAAATGCACGTGGAGAAACCGCTGAATTGCTGTTTACGTTTAGCTGTGTGTATTCTCAACAACAACAAGAGACTGAGACTAGTGAGACGCTTCCCAATACTGGAGAGAAGGCGCAGAGCAATGAAGGCCCAGTCAACGTCGGCGTGTGGAGGGAACCACCTGTGAGTTATGCTGACTGAAAGAATCGTAGGTAGGATTTGGAAAATAATGAAAGTTATTATGCCATTGAAAAAGAACATGAGTTTAATAAATGGAACAAAATAAACTAGAAAACCATCCATACAGTTGAACTAAGGAAACAAAGGCAGAGCTCAGAGTTACTGAGTGATTCATCTACTAGCAGAGGAGTTGTGGGGCTGAACACAGAGCTTGCTTTTGGAAATTGAGGGGGAAATTTTAAAAGAGTGAAGGAAACTCGAACAAAGACATGAATTATGAAAGGCTGGGCGAGATATTTTTAATTTTGAGGAAAGATTTTAAAAGTTGGAAAAGAGAATTAAATGGTTACTTTGGAGTATGGGCTTCATTATGATTGATGGATGGAATTTGGTTGACGGAATTTTCACTGTCAAATTGATCTAAACCAAGCTTTTATGTCATAAGTAGTGTATCCAGGCAAAGATTATCTAGTAAGCAAGGTAAGCACAGGTTTACTTGGGCCCTGATATGGTTAAAAAGACAAGAAACAGATTAGTAAGCAAGCACAAGTAGATCTGTGCTTACCCTGCTTTCTGCCAGGGAGTGTTGATTTGAAACTAGGTTTTGGTTCTGGAGGAGGAAGACAGACAGACGTCGGCAAGACGCAGAAGCAGAGTCTTCCATGTAAAACAAACTTGTTCACTACAGACCAGCAAGCAAGCACAATTATAAGAATGTATTATGCCCTTCTGTGCCTTCCAAAGTTTAAGGTTCAGCTACTTCTTAAGAGAGGCCTGACTTTACCCAGAACACCTGGCAGAACTTTGTGCAACTCTGAAATATATGAGAAGACTGGAAGTTTAGCCAAATGGCTTGGATTTGAACATTCAACAATACACAGAAATAATAAAATCAAGTCCACAACAAAGGAGTCTCTGAAGAAAGACCTAGAAATCTACTTCTGGAAATCAGCCATCGAAAGCCCTGTGGGGCACAGATCTATCTGACCCCGAGTCAGAACTGATTCAAGGATAACTGGTTTGGGGTTTGGTTTTATCTGACTACTAATAAAAATGAATTTTAAAGGGCTTACAATGGTACCTGGCGATAATAAATATACAAATGTTCTGTAAAGAAAAATTCTCCTATTGGGCTGAGCCCCAGTGGTGTAGTGGTTGAGTGCAGGACTGTGGCCCAAGGGCTTGGCAGTTCAAATCCAGCAGCAGCTCTCCAGGAGCAAGGCTGGGTAGCTCCCACGACCACCAATGGGCAGTGATGCAAAAAAAAAACAACACACAAACAAAAAGAATTCTCCTATAACACACTTTTAAAATAGCAATTAGCTCTCAATTACAGCACTTATCATACCTTCAAGTATACAGGCATTTCTGTAATTATTTGGTTATTTCTTTCACTAGATTGTAAGTTCCTGGCAAATACCAGTCATTGTTGGCTTTATAAATCACAGCATCTCTAAGCACTCCCCATCAACCTGTCAGACAGTTCTGACTCCTAGGGAGTGACTGGTAGTTTCAAACTGCCAACCTTGTGGTTTAAAACTCAAGGAGTAAGACATTATGTTACCATGTGTGGTCGTTACACAATTTTGTGTCACCTTGAGGGTATTAAGAGTAAAGGGGTGGGATGTGGCCTGTCAATCAGGTCACAGCATGATGACGTCGCCTTCTCATGAGGATTCTGGGAACTTCCTCTCCTTCACCTTTCTGTTGACAAGTCAGGTGGAGTCACTCTGAGACCTGCTCCAGCCCTAGAGCAGCATCTTGATTCACCACCACTGGATCCATAAGACTTGTCACTCCCCAACCTGTGATCTTCCTGCATTCTGAATTGGTGCATGTGGCTGTGTGAGACTGCATAGAGATTCATGGGCTAGTATCAGACGTAGGGACTGGGCTGGGATGTTTTCTTGATGTACAATTACTCTTTGATATATATGTGTATATATATATATTTGAATATGTTTCTCTAGTCAACCAAGTACCTAGTATTCAAACATATTTATGAATACGAGAATAAAAAACAATGCTAAAAAATACAGAGGTTGGCAAATGTGTTTTACACACTTACACACAGATCTTTTACAACAGTACAATAATAGGCTATAGAGAGGATTGTCCAAGAGAGTTATAACTATGTGATCAATTATGCAGCAACACAGAAATTATAACTGGTTCAATATTAAATGAAATCACTAATATGATACATCATGTTAATCCTTTAACAAATGACTTAATTAATAAAGACCAATATGACATCAATAGATATTAAAAATTGGAGAATAATATATATGAGGTAAAGTGCATTAATCTTGAATATACAGGTGAATACATCTTTACTTATATAGATACCAGTATGAACACCACTCAGATCAAGATGTGAAACATTCCCAGGACTCCATTGCCTCCCTTGTGCCTCTTCCCAGTGAATACCCACAGAATCCTTAGTCTGGTGCTATGTAGCATTATAGCCTAAAAGGTGTTAGGTACAGCTCAGCTAATGCTAATAAACACACTGTAACACAGAATTAGACTTACTCACAATTAGGAACCAATACAGTATCTATATTTTACAATAGTGCTAGATCCTATAAAATTAGGGGGGGAACAAGACTGTTGTTTCATTTCCATTATTAGATTGAGCTCTCTTGCAAATGCAAAAAATTCAGAAAAGAAAAGCACCGGTAGAGACAAGAACATCATTACATGTAGACAACATGATTACATATGAGCACAACCCAAGCAAATAAGCCATAACAATTGATAATTAAAACTTCAGTAAAATGGTTAAGTAAAATACAAATATAAATTCACAAAAGTCAAAAGCATTCTCATGTAGTAATAATAACTATAAGATATAATTTTAAAAGGTATTCAATTAACAATAGAAGTGGAAAATGTTAACCAAATGTTAACCATCAGCTTCACAGAGGACATCTATGACTGATATGAAGAAAACAACCACACATTACTAGGAGAAAGAAAAATTTGGACAAGTATAAAAATATTTCATGTTCTGAGACGAAAAGCCTAAATATCACACAATAGTTATTCATAAACTAATTTATGGGTTTAACATAATTCCAATTGAAACACTACAAGAATATTCACAAGACTCAACAAAAATGCTTCTAAAATTCATCTGACAAAAGCACACAATAAGAATACTAAACAGCACTGGAGCTGGAACGAGTAGAAAAAAAGAGTATAATCATATTAAAAGCAACAATTTAAATGACATGATATTCATCTTTTTAAAAAACTCTTAGAAACCTAGTCTCTAAAATGTATTTAATATGCAATGAGAAACATTAACAAAATTTGGAAAAGAATCAGTATTTAACAACTGTTACTGGGAAATCTGTAAGCAATACACTCTAGATCAGAGATTGGCAAACTACGATCCAGAGGTTACATCTGCTGTGCCACCTGTTTTTATAAATAAAGTTTTATTGGAACACAGTCACACTCATTTGCTCACATATTGTGTATGGCTGATTTTTTATTCCGTTTATATAAAATATCTATAATGGGACAATTGCTAGAGACAGAGTAGATAGATTAGTGGTTGTCAGGCACTATGGAGATGGGGGAGTTTGGAATTATGGATAAGAGGCATAATATTGGGCTGAGCCCCAATGGCGAGTGTAGGACTGTGGCCTACGGGCTTGGCGGTTCAAATCCAGCAGCGGCTGTCCAGGAGCAAGGCTGGGTAGCTCCCACGACCACCAGAGGGCAGTGATGTCGCCCCCCAAAAAGGCAAAGTATTGTCTCTCTAGACCAGCAGTTCTCAACCTGTGGGTTGCGAACCCTTTGGGGGTTGAACAACCCTTTCACAGGGGTCACCCGATTCCTAGCAGTAGCAAAATGACAGTTATGAAGTAGCAATGAAAATAATTTTATGGTTGGGGGGTCATCACAACATGAAGAACTGTATTAAAGGGTTCTGGCAGTAGGAAGGTTGAGAACCACTGCTTAATCTAGACCAATGAAAACACTCTAAAACTGACTATATTACACTGTGTTTAAAATTCATTAAGTTTTATATGTTTAATGGGTTAAGTATATGACATGTGAATTAAATCTAAGAAAACTGGTATTTAAAAGATCAAAGTATGATAAAGATATAGTCAGATTATCCAGTTATTTGTCAAATGAAATTCTAAAGGGCATACTTTCAGAAGTAGAAAAGTGAGCCTAGTTTTTCTTGAAATCTCAGATATGGGGGAAATGAAGCACAAAATCAGACCAAAAACGCAAACCCAATGGTCAAAATTGACTTTTTTTATAAGGGACCCTGTGAGAAAGTTTAACTTCCTCTTAGGGTTTTCAAAGCTGCAGATCTTTAAAGAAGCAGACTGTCACATCTTTCTTCCCCACAGAGTTCATGAGTTTGAACTGCTAATCTCTCAATTAGCAGCCAAGCACTGTACTCACTGTGCCACCAGAGTTCTTTAATGAAGCACAAAGAAAGTGCTGACATGTGCATACATCTATGCAAACTTTAAATGTATAAAACAATAACAATGCCTTACAGAGTACGATGAAATGCGCTTCCTTACATGGACTCTGCCTGGTTCTTTGCAAACACAGCATGAAGTCTTGACTTTTGTCCGGATAATTGGTGATTTACTGGAGAAACTAGGGAACCCTGGTGACTCTTTGGGGTAAGTGTTGGACTGCTAAGCACAAGACTGTACTTCTCAACTCACGAGGAGCTCCATGCAGGAAGAGGAGGCTATTTGCTCCCCTAAAGATCTACAGCTCTCCTAAACCTTCCATAAGGTCACTAGGAGCTGGAATTAACTTGGTGGCAATGGATTAGGTGGGGTAAACGGTAAACAACTTGTGATTTGATACTGTTTCTTTGGGTCTGGGCTACAGCCTACCCTGTGACTGGTATGCCTCTTACGGGGGACTGGCCAATGACTATGTAAATTAAGTGTATGTAGCCTACTGTGCAAATGTCAGTGATCTGTGAAAAGGAGAGAAGACTGTTCCATTTGTGAGTCCTGGTGAGCGTGCCATGCCTTAAAATGGACAAGGAGCTGTGTATGTCAACAACTAACCCTCAGAGGTTTAAGAAGAAAGAAGAGCAGCAGCAGGGTGAAAGCAAAAAAGAAACAGAGAGCACGAGAGAACGAGCCAGTGGGAAAAGCAAAGACTCTCCTAGAGGAGCAGGAGCCTGAAGTCAGTAAGTCCTGGAAAGGGCCCAGTGACAGATCCAGGGGCAACAGGAGAAGGCGGGGCCCAGCAACAAAGCCAGCAAAGCCAGGTCTAGAAGGAGCCCAGTGGCAGGGCCAGTGGGTGACAGTGGGCTGTACCAAGAGGAGTCTATCTCCAGGAGACCTAGAAGGGCTTTGTCCCTGAGACCGAGAGGAGACGAGAGCTGCCCTAGACTGATATGGTGCAATGAACTACTTAATATGGCCCTTTTTGCCACAGTCTTTATAATGGCTACACCATAACCAAGGGGTAGCAATAAGTAAGCTGCCTGTGGTCCACCAAGGATATTGAACAGCTTGCTAACGATACAAAAAAGGGACATGGTACCCTTGTAGGCATAAGATCACGAGAATATGGTGTGTTAGAAGCATCCTGCTGGGCTTAAAATGGGTCATTCAGGGCTTGAAAGGGTAGGTTTCTACTGCCAGGAATGTAGCACATCCTTTGGAGCTGGGTTCCCTGCACTAGGAATCTCCTAGACCCAGGAGACAGAGCACTGTGACACTGGGGATGGTGAGAAAGCGTGAGAAGCAGCACTAGAGAAACAGCATTAGAGGCAGTACAACTAGAAGTGTAATGGGAGGTAGCGTGGTGGACTTTCTGGCCAAAGTTCCAGAGAGCTGAGTACCTTTGGGCTGAGCGTTATCAATGGAATGAGATCTATCTATCTGGTGCCTACTGACAGAGGAAAGAGCTTCCTTATACTTGCTCAAGCAAAGCAGATGCTGGGCTGAGGGGCCCCGAGGGCCTAAAGGTCAAAGGCTGGAGTACAACGGAGAAGTAGCTGCCCTGATCAAAGAACTGTGCTCTGAGTCATTTCTGATCCTGATTTATAACCTAGTACTCCCATAAAGCAAAGGTAAGTTAAAAAGTATTGCCACTAGGGTTCCAGTTCATATATGCCCAAACTATTACTAAACAAGTCTTTGCAATCAGTGGACAACTGCAGACACATTTTCCTAATAATACACCCGTTTTAGTTGTGTTAGGGTGCCTTCAAAGAAGAGCTTTCTGGTGCCATGAGGAAAATGTGATTTTGAAATCACGGTTAGCCCGATGAGAGTTAGATTTTTAACAAAACTGAAGTGGACAGTAAGGACAGCTGTAAGTGCGTGACATAAACACACTGTCAAATATAATGAAAAGCATGCACAGAATTAATGGGATCTCTTAAAAAGAAGGCACTTGTGAGAGCGCTCAGCTTGCAGCAACTGGAGAAAAAAAAAAGGCACTTATGTGCATCAAGATTTCATCAGAAGTAAAAAGAAAACATAGAGACGGGGGGGAAATGTTTTGCAATGACATATTGGAAAAGGGATTAATCTCTAAAATCTATAGAAAATTTAACACCTCACTGAGGAAAAGATAAGTAACTCAATTAGCAAACAGGGAGAAGGCATGAACAGGGAGTTTACCCAAGAAGGTGTGCAACGAGAGCACTGCTGCTGGGACGGTGTAACAGCACGACCCCTGGAAAGCAGTGTGGCGTCTTCAAAACAATTGGGAATAACATATGGCCCAGCAATACTATTATTTTGGTAGCTATCCCACAGAAGTAAAGAATATAAATATATATACAAAACTGATATGTGAACACCTATGTTCACTTTAGCATTGCTCACAATAGCAAAAAGATGGAAACAACTTCAATGTCCATCGTTGAGAAACGAAATAGGCAAGCTTTGGAATATACCCTCAGTGGAACACAACACCTTGTTTAAAAGAATAAAGAAGGGGGCTGGGCCCCGGTGGCGTAAGTGGTGGAGTGCAGAACTGCGGTCCACGGGCTTGGCGGTTCAAATCCAGCAGCAGCTCTCCAGGAGCAAGGCTGGGTGGCTCTCACGACCACCAGAGGGCAGTGATGCCCCCAAAACAAAAAAACCAAACAAGACAAAACAAAGAATAAAGAAGAAAAATAAATGAACAAATAAATAAAAAGGAAAAGATTTAGAAAATATAAGAAGAAACTGGGAAACATCTTATGACATGGGTGGATTTAGAGGAACTTACGCAGGGGTACTCCCTCCCCAAATGGAATTTCCCCCCATAGCTATGTATTTAGTTTTCTTACAAAAATAAAACAACCATATCACCTTCAAAGTACTCTTCATGACACATAATACATTTGTCAAATCTGCGATTCCATTCTTGGAAAATATTTTCAAATTCATCCGTTTACATGGCTGACAGCACCTCCCTTGTTTTTTGTTCACCCCTTCCACTTTGTCAAATAACTGTCCTTTCATGGACACAAAAATGAAGTCGCCTGGAGCGAGGTCAGGTGAGTAAAGTGCGTGGGGCAAGAAAACTGGTGCCCAAACTGGTGCAATGAGATGGCTGCGTGGGCAGGTGCATTGTCATGCTGGCAAAGACAATCCCCCATGCCATTACACAATCTTTTCAGGCCCTCTAAATAGAAAATTTGATTAACAGTTTGACCTGGTGGAATGAACTCCAAATGCACTAACTCCCCTCACAAATGAGCATCACGCTGATCTTTGATTTCATTTGACGAGTTTTTTGGGCGGTGTGTGAGGTGACTGTGGCGTCTTCCACTGGCTTGATTGATGCTTGCTTTTGGGGTCATAAGAACAGCACCATGTCTCACCCCCAGTAATGACCTTGGGAAAAAAGTCTGGGTTGCTTCAGAGCTTTTCTTTCAAAGCACAGCATGTTTCCACTCCACACTCTTTTTCCTGGTCGTTCAGAACCTGAGGCACACATTTCAAAGCAAATCCTTCTCATTCCCATACAATTCACTGAATCAAGCTCCAAGATAGTCCAGATAACTTCCCCATCTCCTCAATGATCTTTGAGCACAAGTGCACGAATTTTGTCGACATTTTTGCCCTGTCAGGAAGTTGACAGATGTCCAAAACAAGTTTGTTATCAATCGACATTTCACCTTTTTTTTTTCATTTCACCTTTTTTTGAAATGAGAAAAACCACTTGTACACTTGAGTTTTTCCCATAGCGTTGTCCTTGCAAGTTGTGTTCAACACAACAGTTTCTGTGGCAATTTTCCTAAGCGGGAAACAAAATATCACAGTCACTCGCTGTTCTCTTAAACGAGCCATGCCAAAAAAATGAGATTTGAGTGAAATTGCTTTTACAAAAAAATTCACTGTGACCAGAAAGTCACTGTGACCTCCTCAGGCGATGACACTGGGTGCACTAACTCAGAGTGAGCTGCTTGATGCACGTGTGGAGGGGAAAGTGTGTGTGCTACCAAGGTTCTGCCCCACAGAGCTTTTTTCTGGTTTTCTTTGGGTACCCTCCTCGTATACTGAGTGAAGTTAAAAACAAAAGGACAACTATTATATGAGACCGCTGTTATTAAAAAAGCACAAAACAAGTAAAGATTTTCACTCCCAAAAGAAAAACCGATGGATACCAGGGGTGGGAGGGGAAAAGTAGAATGCAGAAGCAATAGGTTAGCGGGGAGATACATTATCTATTAACTAACTTTGGTGAGGCAGCAGATAACATACTATAAGAAGGAGATGGGGGCAGCAGGTGGATAACAAACCACTGGGAGGTGTGATATGTTGTTTAAAATGGTGAATGCAAAAAGGCGGATCTGATAGGAAAATCCCCACCTAAGTCAAAACCATTGTTATCATAAACTTAAGTGGGCATCTTCCCAAATCACTGAAGTTTGAAATCAGTTTACAGGAGTGTTGCCCACATAAAACAACAACTTCTACATGGATCAGGCAGCTTCAGGAAGGCAGAGAAGACCTCAAAAATGAATCGACAGACAGAAGACCCCAGCCTCGATAATGAAGGAGCTGCGGCTGAAGACGAAGGAATTAGCATTCACGGGCTAGCCTCTGAGGTTGAAGTCTCACTGGGTTGGGCCTTGTGTCACAGCTGAAGAAGATGAAGACGTCTCCCGGGGAGATTGTGTACTGCGGGCAGGTGTTCGAGAAGTCCCCTCTGCGGGGTGAAGAACTTTGGCATGGGGCTGTGCTACGACTCCCTTGGTGGGACCCACAACATGTACCGGGAGTACTGGGGCTTGACCACCGCAGGCGCCGTCACCCAGCGCTCCCGCGACATGGGTGCTCGGCACCGAGCCCGGGCCCATTCCATCCAAATCAAGAAGGTGGAAGCGATTGCGGCAGGCAGTTCTAGGGCTCCAAGATCAAGTTCCCGCTGCCCCGCCGGCACAAGCCACGCTTCACCTCCAAGCAGCCCAACACCTTCCAGGCACAGACCTACCCCACCCCAAGTCGGCCCGATAAACGCCTCGGGGATCCGGCAAAAAAAAAGGTTATCAATCTTAGGGAAAAATCAAAAGTTAACTGCTGTATATGTTATTTGTGAGCAAATCACTGAGTTATACAAAAGTTCAAAGAAGATGGGAAAAGAAACATGCAAATACCAAGACAGCTGAGATAACTTTAGGAATATCATACATAACAGATTTTGAGGCAGAAATCTTACTAAAGATAAAGAGGATCGTTAAAAAATGATAAAACAGGGCTGAGCCCCGGTGGCGTAGTGGTTGTGCGCGGGACTGCAGCCCACTGGGACGGAGGTTCAATTCCAGCAGTGGGGCTGGGTCTCCTACTCCCACCACCGGAGAGCAGTGATGCCCCAAAAAACAAAACAAAACAAAATGATAAAACAATTGATTCTCCAGGAATATAACAACAACTTTAAACTTTACAGAGTTCACAAAACTACATTAAAATACAGGAGATAAAACTGAAAACAGAATTAACTTATCAAGAATAAACAAGGGGAAAAAAAGAATAAACAGGGGCAGTGATGCCACAGAAAACAAGAATAAACAGAAAACAGCGATTAGAGTACATTTTAAAGTAGTTATCCCAGTAATTGATGGAATAAGTAAAAATAACAGTAAAGATGTGAAGTATTTAAAGAATACAAACTTGATCGAAGTAATATATATATGGAACACCATATCCAACAATTGTAGAATGTCCAGTCTTTCAAAGAACAGACATTTAAAATAAAAAAGGCTGGTGCTGGTGCAATTTGACAGACAGATCAATGGCATAGAATTGAGACTCCCAAAGCAAATCCAGACAACTACAGACAACTGATCTTTGACAAGGGCTGAAACACATCAAATGAGGAAGAGATCATCTCTTTAACAAAAGGTGCTGGAAAACTGGATCTCCATTGCAGAAACATGAAACGGGACTCATATTTCATACTATTAAAAAAATGAACCCAAGATGGATCAAAGCCCTAGATGAAAACTTAGAAGTACAAAGATCAAAAAATAAAAATATAGGGACAAATACATAACATAAATGCAGTACCAAACGTAACAGAAAACATACAAACAAGACAAACTGGATGACTGAGACTACATATAAATCAAACACTTTTGTGCATTAAATATTTCACCTACTAAAAATACAAGGAAAACCCATAGACTGGGGGAAAAATTGGGGCAATGGCATATCAGACAAGGGATTAATCTTGGAAGTTTACAGAAAACTTCAACACTGCAGGGAAAAAGACAAATAATCCGATTAAGAAATGGACAGAGGATACGAACAGGCATTTTATCAACGAAGACATTCACGCTCAAGACCATTAGCCAAGAGATATGCAAATCCAACCAATGAGGTATCATCTTATCCTAGTATTAAGAGGAAAGCTTAAAGAAACAGAAAACAATACATAAGACTGGAAGCCTCATGCACTGCTGGTGGGGCTGCGAAAACAAAGCAGTGCCTGGTCTGCACCATCTTCCCCACTGTTTATGTTTGAGGCCACCGGAACAGCCACAGTGTCAATCCAATTCCTTCACAGTCTGCCCCTTACTTTACCAAGCCTACTGCCCCTTTCCAGGGAGTAGTCTCTCCTGACAACATGCCCACAGTATAAGAGAAAAAGCTTTTTATCATTAATCATTTTAATGGGGGGCTCTTACAAATCTTATAAGAATTCATCATTCAATTGTATTAAGCACGCTTGTACATCTGTTGCCTCAACATTTCCAAAACATCTTCTTTCTATTCGAGCCCTTGTTTCAGCCCTTCTTTTTAACCCTCCCTTCCTCCTTCGTGAATCCTTGATCAATTATATATTATTGTTATTTTGTGTTCTTTTTTCAATGATTTTATTGGGAGCTTTTACAGCTCTTATAACATTCAATACATCATTTGTATCAAGCATGTTTGTACACATATTGCCATATTCATTTCCAAATATTTTCTACTTGAGCCCTTGGTATAAGCTCCTCTTTCCCCTTTTTTTCTTTTTAATAAATCATTTTATTGGGGGCTCGTACAACTCCCATCCCAATTCATACATACATCAATTGTATGCAGGCCACATTTGCACACTTGTTGCCATCATCACTCTCAAAACTTCCTCCCTCCATTTAGGCCCCCAGTACCAGCTCCTCATATTTCCCTTCCCTCCTGTCTTACACTGTCTGCTGCCTCCCTTCAGCCACATTTCCATTATTCATCCCCCTGAGAGATGGGCTATATATCCAAACTTGTGATGGGTTCCCCATTTCTCCTCTCCCACTCCCCACGCCCTGCCTCCATTCCCCTACCCTCATGATATCAATACTCCCACTACCGTACTTGATGGGTCTATCTGTTTTGAATTCCATATGTTGAACGCTCTTATCTGTACCAATGTGTGTGCTCCAGTCCAGCTGGATTTGTAAGATAGAACTGGGTCAAGGTAGTTGGGGGGGGGGGGGAGGAGTAGAGGGCGGGGGAGGAAGCATGTAGGAACTAGAGGAATGATGTGTGTTTCCTTTGTTGGTGCTATACTGCACCCTGGCTGAATCGTCCCTTCCTTGTGACCCTTCTGTGGGGGGAATGTCCAATTGCCTACAGATGGGCTTTGGATCTCCACTCCACCCCTCTTTCACTTGAGATAAAGTTTTGCCATCCTTGCTTCTAAGGAGTATTCTGGCTATACTTTTGCCAAGACAAATACCTTATGACCAGCAGTCAATCAACTTGCTACATAAACAGGAAAATAAGAGCCATGACATGAATATGTGTGTGTATACATAAACACACACACATTCAAGTTTATTGCATACCATTCAAAATAGCAGATAAACAAATGTCCGCCAATGGAAGAATGGATAAACTTCAGTCACTTACCCAATGAAATAATTTGCAACCTTAAAAAATAACAATGAATTTTAAAATAAATTACAACATGGATGAACCTGGAGGGCATTATGCTGAGTAAGAAACACTCTTTGGTGGTGACTTGGGAGGGGAAAGGAGACAGGGAAATGATGGGTTAGTGGGTAGACAGGTATTAACTTGGGTGAAAATGAAGGTACAATACATTAAGAGAGGTGAACAAGAAATTGTTAAAATGAGGAAGACACTGGAAGACGCACAAAGTTAAAGACGACAGAAGTAAATATTTCGAGACACAAAATCCTGCAATGAAAAAAAAAACAAAAAACAAGGAAGTGATGCACCCTCCCCCCCCAAAAAAAAATCCTGCAATGGTGGTCTACCAGTAGATGCATGGACAGACATACAGACTAAATGGATATGGGAGGGAGAGTGGGACTATATTTGCAAATATATAAAGATTTTTGTTGTAAATATCTCCATGAACGTGGTAGCACATTCAGACGCAGAGTTATGAAAATTTAAACATAACCAAATACCAGAAAGAAATGAACTGCTGGGTCAAGGGACTTAGGACCATCATCTCAAGGGACACCTAAGTCCACTGGCATGGTAGAAACCATAAAGACAACCTACCACATCCTATTTCAGTGAATAGTGGCTGCAGAATTACAATTACTACCGTGGACCAAGTGGCAATGCAAATATTAATATACACAATCCCGAGACCAGTAGAACTAGAGGTTTCTGGCTACCACAACCAATTGATCCGAAAGGGATCACATTAGAAGGTCCTGGATATAATGAGGGGAAAACGTGGAACAGAACACAAAGTCACGAGAAAGATCCCGATTACTTGCTGGATACAGACTTAGGGACTCTCTGAGACTATGGCCCTTGCTCACTCTCCAAATCTGGAAATGAGCTCACCCCCTACTTCTGAACCCAAGCAATAGACAAGTCTAAGGGGAACAGTAACCCAAAGCCAAAGTTTGGAAGGGTTAGCAACAGGAGGATTAGAAACAAGGAACAGAGGAGGCAATGGGATAAGTGATGTTACATTGTGGGGCTGATAGTCAATGACATAAAACAACAGATATATGGATTATTGAACCGAAAACTGATCTCTGCAAACTGTCGTACAAATCAAAATAGAAAGTTTAAACTGAACAGACGTTTACAAAAACTGATCATGTATTATATTAGGTCATAAAATAAGCCCCAACAAATTTCAAAGATTGAAATCATAAAGACTCTTTCTCAACCCAACGCAATTATGCTAGCAATCAATAATAAAAATGTAACCAGAAGATACAACTGATTTAGCATCCATTAATGATTCATGCCTTTAGAAATATCACGATGGTTATAAAATGTCATCATTCCCTCTACATAGTAGATGGCATTCTACTGTAAAGAACTTTCTCCCTTCTCTCTCACATATTTATTATGAGTGAACAAGGATTCTTAATTTACTCAATGGGTTAGAATCCATTAAAGTGATTTATTTTGATGTTCAAATTGTTTCAGACTTGGCCAGTGAGAGAGGAGTCCCCTTTAGCCTGGCTTTTGTTGACATGTCCTGTCTTCTTCCCTAGCACAAGCTATTCATGGTCTTTGGAAATCTGCCCTATCTCTGTCACATTTGCCACTTTCCCCAAAAGCTTTGGCTTCTTTTAGTGAATAATTAGTCTCATTTCCCTCCACTCCCTTGCCAGTTACTTACATTATTCATAAGAGATAGTTAGGTTTATTCATTTGTGTTTGTACTTAATTTTAAAAGATTGGCCCATGCCTGTGAACATGCTTTTTAAAGCATATAAGGAGCTCTACTGGTCCTTAACTGGTCACTGCTAATTGAAAGGCTGGAAACCACCACCAGTTCTGAGGCAGTCTGCAATCTGCTCCCATAAAGATTGGGGCCTCGAGAACCCAATGGGACAATTCTCCTGACCTAAAAGGTGGCTCTGAGTTGGATTCAATGGGACACAACACCACAAGCAAAAACACGAAGATGTCCACAAGGCAAATGACATAAAACGAGTTTTTCTGCCAGAGAAATGTTATTCCATCTCCATCCCTTAAACTTACCTCCTGTAGGTGCATCACAATTTCATTCATTTCTGATTTATCCTTCTATGCTACTTTTTATTAAAAACAGCAGGCAGATATAGTCTTTTTTCCCTTTCTTGCTTTCACAAAATGTTCATGATCATGGATCAGACGGTTGTGATCCAGAGTTGGCTTTCAGAAAGACAATCTATTTACAATGAAATGTTTTTATTGTGATTAAGTGGAGTGTTTGTTTACATTTCAGACCATCAACTCTGCATTCAACAATTCATACCACTCATCAGCTCACCCGCCCCCTTCTTCCCCCACCTCCCCAGATTCTACCCCACCTCTCCTCTTTGTTTTCTCTTCTCCTGCCTGGGGACCTCTAACCCCCCTTCACCCAAGTGAGCCCACCTGTCAGCCCTCTAGTCTGCTTCGTCTTCTTTTCGTGCACTCCGTCCTTGGGAAACTCTAATATCCGCTTTATTTGGTATAAAAGTCTTTTGTCTTGGTTTTACCTTTATCCTAGTGGTCTCATACAATATTTGTCCTTTTGCAACTGACTAAATTCACTCAGCACAATGTTTTCTAGGTTCATCCATCCATGAAATGTCTCATGGTTCATCATTGGTTTTTAGTAATGTGCAGTTCCATTGTGTGTATGTACCGAAAATTCTTTACCAGCTTCTTGCCATTGCTCTTGAAGGTGTATACTCAGCAGATGTATGGCTTGATTGTGTGAACATTCTGTTCCTAGTTGTTTGAGGTAGTGCCATATAACTTTCCACATGGTTGCACATATTTACCACTGCAGTGTATGTGCCTTTCAATGATTCCACCCTTTATCCCACATTGTTTCCTGTTTTAATTGGGCTGCAGTGGGCTGAGCGCCAGTGGCGTAGTGGTTGAGTACAGGACTGTGGGCCATGGGCTTGGCGGTTCAAATCCAGAAGTAGCTCTCCCGGAGCAAGGCTGAGTAGCTCCCACGACCACCAGAGGGCAGTGATGCCCCCCACAAAAAGTAAATAATTGGGCTGCAGTGTCGATGCTTTGATCTGTATCACTTGGACATCTAATAAGCCATAGGGTTTCCTATTGGCTGATTTTCCAAAGTAGATGACCAAGACTTTCTTCATCTGGAAGCTCCATTAAAAGCTGTTAATCATCGCAACAACACACCGGCTCCCATGACAAATAGAAGACGACTGCACATGAGGTAACCGCTCAAGGATGTGAACTGGGGTCTCCTCCCTGGCAGGCAGGATTCTACTACTGATATACAAGAGGTGGCATAGTGTACAAGGTAAATCAAAAAGTACTGCTATAGGCTGAGCCCTGGTGGTGTAATGGTTGTGCGCGGGACTGCGGCCCACTGGGATGGAGGTTCACTTCCAGCAGTGGCTCTACGGGAGCAAATGTTGGGCCTCCTACTCCCACCACCAGAGGGCAGTGATGCCCTCCCAAAACAAAACAAAAAAGTACTGCTATAAAACCAGACATATTTATTAAACAAAAATATCAAAATGTGAAGCTACTGTTTCTCAGCATATACTCCATCTTCGTCTACCTACTTTGCAGATGATGCTTCCATCTTATTTAACTGTGGTAGTTAGTTACATAATCTGTTCTCAATTGAGACTCAAGAATGAAGGGATGGAGGTTAGCCTGTCGATCAGGTCGCAGCGTGATGACAGTTTGATGACCTCATTTGGAGGCGCTAAGGAGATAAATAGCTTGCTGGAGGCAGGACACTGAGGATGACAAGACATTACTGAGGATGAGTCTGATGTAGCTACACTGATGGAGCCACATGGAGACCCACACCAGCACTGAGATCCACAAGACTTTCTACCCACTGGCCTGTGAGCTTCCTGCTCATAGCATGTGTTTCATAGCATTGGCATCATAGCATGTGTTTCATGAGTCTGAAGATGAATTTATAGATTGGTATTGGACATATGGGCTAACATAGGACTTATGGATTTCATTTGGGCTGGGATGTTTTCTCAATATTCAATTGTTCTTCTATATAAAGCTCTTTCTTATAGACATGCGTGTCTTTGAATTTGTTTCTCTAGTCTACCCAGTCTGACATATTAACCTTTCCCTGAAGACTTTTGTTTTTTTTATTTACTTCACATTGATATGGTAGCTTTGGCATCTGCAAAGGCCTCACTCAGATCATGTTCCCTTTATATGTCTGACAATGTAAGATCAGAGTTGTGGGGTAGGTGAGGTACCAAATTCTCTCAGTCCTTGCCACCCTCAAAGAAAGAGCAGATGCACTGTCGTGATGGGAAAAAAATTCCTCAGCACAACTTTCTGGCCCTTTTCTCACCAATGAAGGTTTCAATTTTTCACAAAAATTTCTTCCAAATAATCCCCATGATTACTCGGTCCTTCACAAAAGAATCATGATTATCCGTTGGGATCTCTAAAACCATTGGTCGAAACCCTCTGAGCTGACCTCTCTGCTTTATATCTAACTGGCCTTTTTGTAACCTACTGTTTTGATTGGTCCTTGCTTTTCTAGATCATACTGATAAGCCCTAGGCTCATCTCTGGATACAACTCACCCCAATAACGTCATCTTAATTGGATTTTGCTTAAAAGACTCAAAAGACCAAACTCTGAGCTATTTATCTTTGCGTAATACATTTTTGAGATTGATGTATTTGAACTGCTGTGGTTAGCGGCCCAATGTTTACCTCACTAAAATACCAGAGTTCCTTACACCCCAGCTCCGCTGCCGCCAGAAACTTAATAGCCAATGCAAAATTAAAAAAAAAAATACCCAAGACTATCTTTAGATAGCTATAGGCTATCTAAAGACTTAACAAAAAACAATCAAGGCAATGAGGTACTGGTGTGAGGGTAGACAAGTAGACCAGTGGAGGAGAATGACGAACCCAGCAACAAAACCCTCTCGAGACAGTTACTTTATGGTTTGCACTTAGAAGGATGCTGCTCTTCAATCACTGGTGCTGGGACACCAAATTTCCATATAAGGGAAAAAAATGAAATCCGAATGCTACCTTATTCTATATACATAAATCACGTTCAAGTAAATTGTCTACCTAAATGTAAGATGTCAGTTTTAGGTGACTAAAAGGCTCGAATTTACAGCTTTGCTTACACCAATTCTGGGGTCAGGCTAGCTTTCAACTCCTAGCTAATAGAAATTTAAGATGATTGGCAACTGCTGCTTGGGGTAAAGACAAAGCATACGGATCTGAATTTGGGAGATGAGACATCTTAACTTTTGCTTTACTATAGCGCTTATCCTCTTACCAACTCATATAGATAGTAGATCATTTGACCGTGCAAGGATTCCTCAAACTAAGAAAAGTATAAACACATATTAATAATCCGAATGTGGACTGAATCTAGGAAAATTACACAGAAATTGTCAAAAATGAACTGGAGTTCATATAGATCGGTATCCTATTCATGAGTGAACTAAAATGGACTGGTGTTGGTCACTGTGAATCTTCCAAACGTGTAGTTTCCTGGAATAACATACTCAAGTGGAAGAGTGTCACATTCATATCAAAGAGAACATTTCAAGATTTATCTTGAAGCACAATGCTATCTCTGATAAGCTAACTATGCACATATAAGGAAACCAATTAATATAACCATTTTTCAAATTTACTCACCAACCACTAGAGCTAGTGATGAAGAAATTGAAGAATTCTATCAACTCTTCCATCTGAAATTGATCAAATGTGTAGGCAAGATGCATCGATTAACTACTAGAGTGAGAATTCAAGCGTTGTTAACAAACAGAACAGTAGTTGGAAAATATGACATGGGTGATAACGAAGCTGGAGAGCACATGATTGAATTTTGCAAGATCAATGATTTCTTCATTACAAATAGTTTTACCATCAACATAAACAGTGACTATAAACCTGGATTATACCTGATGGACTACACAGCCATCAAGTTGACAACATCTGTGGAAGGAGACAATCGAGAAGGACAGTATCAGGAACCAAAAGGAAGTCAGGGGCCGACTGTGGGGCAGACCATCAAATGAAATATGTCAATCCTGGATGAAGTTGAAGAGAATTAAAACAAGTCCACAAATGGTATAGGCGACCTTGAGTCTATACCACCTGAATTTAAAGGACATCTCAAGAATAGATTTGGCTTTAATAGATCTGAACACTAATGACAGAACACTGGAGGGGCTGTGGAATGACACCAAGAACGCACATCAAGAAGATAAAAGGCCATTTAAAAGCTGGCGAGCAAAGAAAAGACCACAGTGGAGGTCAGAAGAGACTCTGAGACTTGTTCTTGATCGTAGAGCAGCTAAAGCAAAGGGGGGGAAAATGAAGTAAAAGAGCTGGACAGGAAAATACAAAGGGCAGCTCCAGAAGGCAAAGCAGAGTATTATAATGAAGTGTACATAGGTCTGAAATTAGAAAACCCAAAAGAAAAAAACACACTCAGCATATATCAGGATGAAATAACTAAAGAAAAAAATTCAAGCTTTGAATTGCAATATTGAAGGATTTTTATGGGCAAAGCATTGAACGATATAGGAAGCATGAAAGGAAGATGGGAGGAACACACTGGGTCAGTTTACCGTAAAGAACTGGTCATCACTTTGGGCCTCTGCTCAAGCCCTCCCTCAATGCAAGAACACTTTGTTCTAACAACCTGGCACGCTGTGATGCTCCCCTTTCCCCTACACAATCGCTGAAGACAAAATGGGTACAGAAGTAAATATGGTGAAGAAAGCTGATGATGCCCGGTTATCAAAAGATAAAGCATCGAAAAGCCTTACAGGCTTGAAGTTAAACAAACAGCTATCTAGCAGAGGAGCAACAAGCCCACATGGAAAAAGTATGCCAGCCTATGTAATCAGGGGGTGTCAAAGGGAGCAGGTAAAAGGCAACAGAAAACCCAAAACAAACAAAAAAAACATATTGATGAGAACGAGGGGGTCGGAGTAGAGACTCAAAACCCATCTGTTGACAATGGGACAGCCCCTCAGAGAAGGGTCACAAGGAAGGATGAGTCAACAGGGCACAGTTAAACACTGATGAAACACACACTATTCCTCTGGTTCCCGAGGTGTCCTCACCCCCCACCATCATGACTCCAGTCCTGCCTTTCACTTCAGGCTAGATCAGGGTATGTACACTGTTGTAGATAAGAGCTCAGGCACAACACACAGAAGCCAGGTCAGATAAACTCCTCAGGAGTAGAAATTGCTACTCCTCAGGAGTAGCAATACCAGGAGGGTAGGGGAAAAGTGGAGAGAGAAAGAGAAGAAGGGGGAAGGAATCACAATGATCAACACTTAACTACCACCACCTTGGGGGATGAACAGAAACCATGGGGGAAGGGAGACAGGGATTGGACTAAGACATGAAAATCATAACAATTTATAATTTATCAAGGGTTCATGTTGGTGGGAGGGAAAAGAGGAAGTGACACCAAAAGTTCAAATAGAAAATAAATGTTTAAAACATGATGGCAACATATATACAAATATGCTTGATACAATTGCTATAAGAGTGGTAAGAGTCCCCAATAAAATGATCTTAAAAAAAAGTCAATATTCAACCATTTTGAGGTAGTATAGATCAAGAACCATTGATACCAAAACAAACAAACAAACAAACAAACAAACAAAGATACTGAAGGAAGAACTTCCAAGTGCATTGTAAGCACCAGTGAAAAACAAGGTTCTGAGAATTGACAAAATACCAATGGGAAGATTTCTCCATTTCAATGGAAAGCTGAGGAAGCACTGGAGGCACTCATTCATCTACACCAGAGGTTCTCAACCTTCCGAATGCCATGACCCTTTCATACAGTTCCTTATGTTGTGGTGATCCTCCAACCATCAAATTATTTTTGTTGCTAATTCAAAACTAATTTTGCTACTGTTATGAATCGAAAGGGCCATTTGACCCTCAAAGGGGTTGCGACCCACAGGTTGAGAACCGCTGTTCTATAAGCTATAAGCTGCTTTTTGAGAAGATGGCAGTATTGTCATACCCAAAGCCATCCACTGGATTCTGACTCACATACTTCCAGGGGCATCTAAGGTTGTACATTTTCATGGGAGCACATAGCCTTACCTTTTCCCTATGGAGCAGCTACAGCAGGGGTACCCAACAAGTGGATCTACTAGTCGATCACAAATGTAGCGTGGGTAGACTGCATGGCATGAAAAAAATTGACATAAGCTTATCGTGAATCCCGTCACTTAACTGACATACAGCGCAGACAATCAGATGCAACCTTATGTGTCAGATGCATGCATGAACAACTGCGCTAAGTGCACCCAAACTGACAAGCAAAGTCAAACGCTTTCAAGCCTTTTCTTGGCTGGAGCCAGTCGCTACATGCATGGGCTGGCCTTTGGAGGAAGATGCTGAGGGTGATTCACTTGCATCAAAAATTGCAACACTGCTTCACCTGAACGCTTCTGGACTGGAAGATGAGATCTGACACGACTAGCCAACACTCAAGCTGAAGTCCAGAGCACATCAGCAGTTCTGGAACTTACTCGCAGAGTACCCAAACATGAAAGAATGTGCTACCTCCTTGACTGCACTATTCGGCTCTACTTGTTGATGTGAGCCAGCCTTTTCCCACATAAAGATCGTTAAGTCCAGATACCGCTCCACGGTGACTGATGATCATTGGGAAGTGTGCTTGAGGCTGGCTGTCAGCAGCTACTGTCCAGACTAGGCATACCTGGCTCATTCATTCAGTGCAAGTCATCAGAGTCAACTCAGGTCATGACAAAAAATGTACAGAGTTCATTGTGTTGCTGTGCAACAGACTCATACGGTTATACGAGATACATAAACAGACATTGTACATAGAAAGAATCCTCAATGCATTTATGAATAACTGTAATAAACAAATAAATAACAATATTTTGCATTTTTGTAGTCGGTAGATCATTTTATAAGCAGCTGGCCTGCTGACAGAGTGTGAGCACCTCTGAGCTACAGGCTTTACACCACCTTGTAATTAACCTTGGGATTAACAGGCCAACACCTGTGATTAACAGCATTACCAGGATTTCTTACCTGTACTGTACTGTACTATTCTCACTACCATGGAGTCACACCAACTCATAGCGACCCAAAAAGGGGGGGGGGGGTGTTGAAACTGCCCCTGTGAATTTCTGAGACTGCAACTCTTTGTAAGAGTTGCTTCCCCTACACAGGACACTTCTCTTCCCATCTGACTCGCACCTCTACAATTTCGGGGCTCTCACTCAGTGTCTTCCATCACTGCTCCTCAATCTCGACAGAGGCACTCCCCTGTCCCCATCCAATCAATCCTGGCCCAAAGGACAGCAGCCCAGGAGAGCCCCTTACCTCTGGCAGTAGCACCCAAAGCTAACGTTGCATGCCATGAGGGGTCCAATGGAAGCCTGCCATCGTGGCAGATAAGCAAAAGCCGCTAACCATAGTGCAAACCCCACTTTTGCCACTTAATCCCCAAATGTCCTGAGGCACAGACACAACCAGTGGTGCTTCAGCTTAGCCGGGTCTCCAAAAAGAGGGCCATGTCATTTACCGCTCTGGGTAATGGGAGCTCTTCCGACACACCAGGTACTCTTTGAAACATCCCTTGCACGTGTCAAAATCGTTACATAGTGACAAAACTTCCAGGACGGGGACCAGGTCGTTTCCCCCACGCGACAGAAGGAAAGCAGAAGCAAAAGTCGTGCCAGTAATGTGCCCATAATCCCCTGGGGCTCGACCCCCAGCTCTCTGATTCGAAGGCCAGCCAGTCTATGTTCCCACCCTCTGCATTTTGCCGGGGGAACCGAGACGCTTCCATTGTCACGAAATCGGGCGCAGCGCCCCAGGGCGTGCTGGGGACACAGAAAACCCGGTCCAGACCATGGGAAGACAGGCTCTCGGCCCACGGGGGGGGGGGGGGGGGGGG
>PVJH01010240.1:0-28941 GCA_004026705.1 Nesogale talazaci | reverse complement strand
GATCCGAGTCTCCGCTCGGCACCCAGCCAGCAGGCCTCAGAGGGCCCGGCCGAACCGGAGCCAGCAGGGCCTGCTCTCCAGGCCCGGCCTCCTGGGCCGAGGCCGGCCGGCCGGCATGTCTGTTCGCGGCAAACCCACCTCTCTCAACCGGCAATGGAGGGCCGGAACCGGGATCCAAAGTCCCCGCGCTGCGGCGAAAGCCTCCACGCCGAACCCTACCTCATCTTCGCGCCGGAAGTCTGAGCACTCCGATTGGCTGCGTCCTGAGGGAGCTGAGCAATGAACGTCGCCCCGCGGCATCTGTCCCCGCCCCGCTGGGCTCTCGGGGCGGGGCCGCCGTACGGTGGTGGGCGGGACACATCGTCCCCAAGTCCAATTAGACTCCGGAGAGCGAGTGTCACGTGACCGTAGTAATCATTCGGGCTTCCGGCATGAGTTGGGCGCTCTGTGTCTGCCCTGTTGAGTAAGCGGGAAGTCGTTAGCTAAAACAGGGCCCTGGAGCCGGAACTCCGGTGCGGTTGTAGTAAACTTGCCAACCTGGGCGTTGGGTATCCCATAGAACTAACTGTCTGTTGAGTGTGGGGAAATGAATCTGAAGAGAAAGGGTCCATAAAGAGTTGGGGAAGACTTCTTCGGGGGGGGGGGTGTGTGAGAGAGACACCCCCCCCAATTCAGAAAAATTTTAAGGAGCTATATAGTAAGCTTATAGCTTATAGAACAGTGGTTCTCAACCTGTGGATCGTGACCCCTTGGGGGGGGTCAAACGACCCTTTCACGGGGGTCACCCAATTCATAGCAGCAGCAAAATTACTGTTATGAAGTAGCAACAAAAATAATTTTGTGGTTGGGGGGGGGGGGTCACCACAACACGAGGAACTGTATTAAAGGATCCCAGCATTAGGAAGGTTCAGAACTGCGGGTTAGAGAGCTAGAAACACTACCCATTGAAAACACCACCACCTACAACCCCCCCCCCCTTTGATCGAGTCAATTCCTATCCCTACTTTTTTAAGGCTTAGATATCCTATAGGTCAGAATAGAACTGAACTCCAGCAGCAGCTCTCCAGGAGCAAGGCTGGGCTTCCTGCTCCCACCAGGGCAGTGATGCCACACACACACACAAAGAATAGAACTGAAGTACAGAATATCCACCAGGCTAGACATTTTTTCCCAAATAATTTTTTCCCGTGCTTTATAATTTAATGGTTTTCTTGGCATGTCCTTCACCTATCATGCAATTTAGGCATTAATCATATTAAGAAGAGTTGTGCCACCATCACCCTAACCAATTTCAGAAGTCTTGAACTCATTGTTAGTTCCTCGTTTCCCCCAACTTCCCCTGCCATGCCCCCTCGATAATTATTGACCCAGCTACTGACTCTGTGTATCTATCTATCCTGAAATCCATACACAGAAAATCGTCAAAAATGCCAGCAGAAAGCAAGCAAACAAACAAAAACATGAACAACAATGGCATGACAAAACAGAGAAAAAACTCACTAGAAAAGAAAGAAAATACTGAAAACTAAAACGACTTTAAAAGGGAGATCATAAAGAGAGGTGTTGTGTTTTAACTTAACTACATCTGCCATAATTGACTTTGCAATGCTCTTTGACAGCAAGGCTATTCATATGCCTGGACTATGGGCAGAGGGAATTCACAGGAGACTTAATCCATGTGGGGACCCTGATCGATTTTGCGCTTCCCCTGTCATGTAGATACTTCTGCAAAACAGGTGTTCTAAATTTAGTTCTGATACCATTCCCTCATTCAGATTTAAATTTTATGACTTGTAATCATTGGATCACATAGACTGGTGTGCTTCTTCCCTGTGGATTTAGTTGATGCCTTATTTAGATGCCAGAAAGCATGCTTTCAGAGAGCCAGGCACCATCTAGCTTCTTCACCACACTTTGGTGTAGCACCTGTGTCTCTTCAGTGATCTCTTCATGTCGGCGAATATCAAGCAGAGCTGTGTTATTTGAACTAATTGTTCTTACGTCGGGATTAGAATCAGTGCTACCCCCAAATCTGTCCATGAATCTATATGTGCTTCTGGCTTACTTTAGAGACATTGCTCTCATGTTATGATAGAAAATATAAATCATCCCCCTGTGGAATGAGTTGATTCTATTGATAGTGTCATCAATTTAGCCAGTGGTATAAAATTTAAAACACTGTTGAGAAAAGGAAATTATGGGGCTGAGCCCCGGTGGCGTAGTGGTTGTGCGCGGGATTGCGGCCCACTGGGACGGAGGTTCAATTCCAGCAGTGGGGCTGGGCCTCCTACTTCCACCACCGGAGAGCAGTGATGCCAAAAAAAAAAAAGAAAGAAAGAAAGAAAAGGAAATTATGCATGTGTAGGCTTGACTTTTCGGATGGCAATACATGAATTGTTGGTTTGTATAGATTAAATGCCTAAGTGAATGAACATTATTTAGACAAATAACGGAGGTTGGTGATCAGAGAAAACGTTCAATAACACTTTTACAAAGGCAGAAATATGCCTCCCATGATAAAATATGTCATAAAAAAGCAAGGGGAGCATTAAAATGTCGAAACATACATATACAGTAGTCATGAGCCATCATTCCCTGGGAACCCTCAAAGCAAGAGATCAGAACCGAAGCCCAAGAACCACCACAACCTGGGATTACACTCTGCTTCTTCTCACACGAGGGCGTTTCAGTCTTAAGTCCAAGAGAGTATGCCGGTTCCTTAAATCTGTTATAGATGAGTGTGAGGTAGAGTCCAGTTTGTTTACTGAGGGTTCCACATCAGCTCTTTCTGGTGTGGCCTATAAAGGATGCTGTGCACCTCGAAATGACAGTATCTAAAGTCCAAGTCGTTTTATAGCACTTGGCCTGGGTCACCAAGGGCTGCATAGAAACTAGGTCAAAAGTGTGCAATTAGGAATATAATACCAGGCATAGTATCCCCTTGGACTTGATAGAAATGGTGTTGTGTCCTTTCCTGAAGGGAGATTGCTCTTCCTGGTCAACCTGCCCACAGTCAGGTAATCACCTTACCTGAGGCATCCATGCCCCCCGTCCCCCATCCTAACTTGAATTTTCAGTAAGGTTCATTTATAGAAGTACTAAATTCAACAAAAGTACAAAACCAAAGAAAAGATAATAAAGCAAAAAATAAAATTGCCTTGAGAGGAGGGATTTTTGCTCCTTTGGTAGAGTGTATGCATGTGCCAACGGGTGGTGGGAGAGGGTGCTAGAAAAGAAAGCAGGAAAGAAGGAAGAAGGGGGGTGAATGTCAGAGGGTAGCTTCTTGGGTACTAAGACTGTGTGCACCACGCTGCCTGGGCAGGCTGTTATTCACTCTGCATTCTCAGAGGCCAGCAAGGTAAGAGGTTTGGCTGGCTGGGTTGCATGCATCGGGGCTGGGGGAAAGTCAACAAGCAGCTCCTGCTGCTGGCCAGTGGTGAATGGGACTCTGTCAGCAGGCTTTGCTGATTTCCCTCTTTAAGGGACTTCGGTCTACTTAGCTTGTAACTTGATTTTCTTGCTGCCAGGAAGTGCAGAATATCCTTCCTAGCCACTGAGGAGCCCCTCCCATGCTTGCCCTGGGCAGTCACGTTCCTCAGCCTGTCCCAGGCTAGAGTCCTTTACAGAAGATCCCTTCACCTTTCTCAAATCCCCACCCCTGCTCCCAGTGGCTGGTGGTTTTGAACTGCAACTCTTTGGGCTAGAAACTCAATGGGGTACTAGGACTTCTTATTGCGTTGGTAGAATCCTTTAGTATTCTTCCCTGCCCCCAACAGTTTCGTTGGCAAGCAATTTACTTATCATCGAATTCAACAGTTCAATCATTCAATCATATCAAGGAGAATTGTACAATCACCACCTTCAGTATTCCTTTTTTATTTTCTTTTTAGCCTTCAACATTCTTGAAGCTTGAGGTTTTTCTTCCCTTTATTTTAAACTTGAGAAGTGCTGAATGTGCTCTTTCCTTTTGGCTGTTTAATTCCAGGTCTTTGCACATTTTATTATAACTTGGGCTTTCTTTCATCTGAAATCTGTAAAGATCACTGTTAGTCCGAATAGACTAGAGGAATAAATTTCAGCGACATGCATATAGGTTTAAGGAAAAGGTTTATGTACAAAAGGAATGGGACATGGAGAAAGCATCCCAGCCCAGTCCAGTTCAGAGTTGTAAGTTCGGTCTTAACCCTTATGCCTGAAATCAGTCTACAAAGTCTTCTTCTGACTCACGAAGTCACAGGTCAGTGGGTGCAGAATCCCGGTGCTGGCAGGGCACCTCGCCTCCAGGGCTCAGGGTCCATCAACAGCAGAAGCAACTCATCGCTGGCAGAGGTCTCCATGTAGCTGCCCCAGCTTCAGAGGTCTGGCTCCATCAGGGAAAAGCTGTGTGGTCTCTCCGCCGGCTCCTCCAGCTTCTCGAATGCTGCCAGCTTGTCTTGTCCGTGATTCATCATCTCTAAGACTAACTCCCAACAACTGGGGGAGATAGCTTCTCATCTCCACGAGGGAAATATCGTCAGATTTCCCAGAAGTCTCAGGAGAAAGCCATGCCCACATAGAGGCCTCATTGGCTACTCAATGGCTATCTCCAGATTAACAAGCTAGACTCCACCCCTACATCTCAATCATGAAATTAACATAAGCACACGACCGCCAGGATCACAAACTTGGGAACCCTATGGATCAGTTCTCTTCTATCCTATAGGGTCGCTCTGTGCTAGCATCTATTTGATGGCATGGATTTGGTTAGGGCTTTTGTTGTTGTTGTTGTTTAGTGCCCGTAAAACACTATTATGGAATTTCCTAATCTGTCTCACACTGAGAATAATTTGATATCATATCCTTTTTTTTCCATGTTTACAAAAGTGCTTTATATCAAGAGGTAATTATATATAGGAAAAACATCCCTGGCGAGGTTCACATAGAATGGGAGGGGCCAGACCAAATCCAGGGATACATATGGTCGCCAACTACACAGGAAGGAGATAAAAGAGAAAAAGAAAAGAAAAGAAATGGGTAGCAGGGGAACAGGGCACTAACCGTCAAGGGGAGGCTCTTGTTTATATCTCCACAAGGAAAGAGGGACCAGACTTCAACCTGGTGCTCCAATATATGAATGCAACATACTGGCATGAAGCAGGGAGCTAGCAGGGAGGTCTGAAGGGCTGGCCCCAACCCCAACTGTGTGGAAAGACATCCCCCTCCACAAAAGAATTTACTTCAGAGGACAGCACTGAATGCTACAGCTCAGGGAGAGGGACGTGTCTGATCAGAGCACACAGGAGAAAATGAAGGGGGAGGAAGAGAGAGCAGAGCACACCCAGGCCCACCCAGCCTTGAGCACCATATCCCTGCTCAGAGCAGCTAAAGCACGGAGAGGACCCTATGGCTGGCCCCACTATGAGACACAGCATCCCTCACTGACCCATAGCCTTACAGAGGGCAGCACTGGAGACAGTGTGGGAATTGCACCCCATCCACCCTGGAGACAGTGTGAGAATTGCACCCCCTCAGATCCGCCACACCGAGGCTAAACACTAAGTACGTGCAACAAAACAGAAAGGGGAGCAGAGCAAGGAAGTCCCCAGGGAGTAACAAGAATAGGCTTCAGACTCAACCAGAAAACACTTCTAAAGGTCAACAAATAAACCTTGAACTACTTAGAGGCTTTTCCTTTTGTTGTCATTGTTTTTTCTTTTGTCATTGTTGTTGCTTTTCTCTTGTTGCTTTGTTTTTCTCTGTATTGTTTTTGCACACATCATTATCTCTGAAGGCCTCTCTAGATAAAATAGGTGAGATAAACAATCTGAAGGAGGAAATAATGGGACTGATGGTTCTAGGGGAGAGGCGGAGGTGGGAGAAAGAAAGTGGTGTTAGCAACCCAGGGACAAGGGAGCAACAAGTGATCTACAATCGGTGGCAAGGACTGGGTGATCAAGGGCAATGTAACCCAGAGAAATTACTGAAACCCAAATGAAGGCTGAATATGACAGTGGGAGAAGAGGAAAGTAAAAGGAAATAGAGGAAAGAACTAGGAGGCAAAGGACATTTATAGAGGTCTAAATGCAGGCATCTACATAGGTAAATATATTTATATATAATGATGGGGAAATAGATCTATGTGCATATATTTACAGGTTTAGTATTAAGATAAAAGATGGACATTGGGCCTCCAATCAAATACTCCTTCAATGCAGGAACATGTTGTTCTATTAAACTGGCATTGCATCCTGAAATGACCTCTGAAGACAAATGTGTGCATAAGCAAATGTGATGAAGAAAACTCATGGCAACCCCCAATAAAATGATTTATTAAAAAAGGGGGGATGGAGAGGAACTTATACCAAGGGCTCAAGTAGAAAATATTTGGAAATGAAGATGGTGACCTGTATACAAATATGCTAGATACAAATGATGTAGGGAATGTTATAAGAGTTGTAAGAACCCCCAATAAAATCATTGGGGGGCGGAAGGAAACTCAATAGAAAACTAAAAAAGAACTGGGGGGCTGAGCCCCGGTGGCACAGTGGTTGTGCCCGGGACTGCGGCCCACTGGGATGGAGGTTTGATTCCAGCTCCACGGAGCAAAGGCTGGGCCTCCTACTCCCACCACCTGAGGGCAGTGATGCCCCCCCCCAAAAAAAAATAAAAATAAAATAAAAATAAAAAAGAACTGGGGCACAGACGATGGGGAAGTGAGTGAAGGGACACATTGGGCAGTGTACGATATGAAAAATAATGATTTGTAAATTATCAAGGGTTCATGGGAGAGGAGGAGGAGGGAGGGAACGGAACTATGGGAAGCCGGGACTGAAGGCCTAAGTGTAGGGAGAATGTTTTGCAAGTGATGATGACAACAAGTATGCAAATGTGACCTGCATACAATTGATGTATGCATATATGGACCATGATGGGAGTTGTATGAGCCCCCAATAAAATGATTCATTAAAACAAGGGGGAGGGGGAATGAGGAGCTTATACCAAGGGTTCAAGTGGAAGATATTTGGAAATGAATATGGCAATATGTGTACAAATATGCTTGATACAAATGATGTATTGAGTGTTATAAGAGCTGTAAGAGCCCCCAATAAAATCATTGAAAAAAAAGGTACAGTCTTGAAACTAATTGACTCAATAGCAGTGAGGTTTTTTAAAAAGTGCATTGTTTGGTTTCCTGACTGTTGCTTTGAAGAGCATTGATTATGGAACCAAGCAAGATGAAATCCTTGACAACTGTAATCTTTTCTCCATTTATGGTGGTTTCCATCAGTCCCATTATTTTCTCCTCCAGATTGTTTATCCCATCTATTTTATCTAGATAGGCCTTCGGATGGCCACCATTTACGGTGGTTACCTACTGGTCCAATTGTGAGGATTTTGATCTTCTTACTACTGCGTTGTAATCCACACTGAAGACTATGTGTGAAGACAAGAATCCTTGATCTTCACCAGGAAGTATTCTAAGTTCTACTCAATTTCTATAACCAAAGTGTCATCTGCATATTAAGTGTTGTCAATAAATCTTCCTTTGATCCTGAAAAAAAAAGCTGATGATGTCAGGCTATCAAAAGATATAGCATCTGAGGTCTTAAAGGCTTGAAGCTAAACAAGCGGCCATCTAGCTCAGAAGAAACAAAGCCCACGTGGAAGAAGCACACCAGCCTATGTGATCAGGGGGTGTCGATAGGATCAGGGATCAGGGATCAAAGAACAAAGAATCGTATCATTGTGAATGAGGGGGAGTGTGGAGTGGGCACTCAAAGCCCATCTGTAGGCAACTGAACATCCCCTTACGGAACAGTCAGGGTACATTGTAGCAATGATGAAACATACAACTTTCCTCTAGTTCTTTAATGCTTCCTCACCCCCACCATCATGATCCCAATTCCACCTTACAAATCCGGCTAGACCAGAGGATGTACACTGGTACAGATAGGAACTGGAAACACAGGGAATCCAGGACAGATGATCCCTTCAGGACCAGTGGTGAGAGTGGCAATACAGGGAGGGTGGAGGAAAGGTGGGGTAGAAAGGGGAAACTGATTTCAAGGATCTACATATAACCCCTTCCCTGGGGGACAAACAAAAGAAAAGTGGGTGAAGGGAGCTGTCAGATAGTTTAAGACGTGACAGAATAATAATAATCTATAAATTATCAAGGATTTGTGAGGGAGGGAGCATGGGAGGGAGGGAAACAATGAGGAGCAAGGGCTCAAGTAGAAAGCAAATGTTTTGAAAATATTCACGCTGAGCCCCGGTGGCGTAGTGGTTGTGCGGGGGACTGCGGCCCACTGGGATGGAGGTTCAATTCCAGCTCCACAGGAGCAAAGGCTGGGCCTCCTACTCCCACCACCAGAGGACAATGATGCATAAAAAAATTTTTTTAAAAAAAAGAAAATATTCACAACAAATGTATAAATGTGGTTGACACATTTATCCATGCATGGATGTATGGGTGGTGATAAGAGTTGTACAAGTTCCAATAAAATAAAAAAAGAAGAAAACATCCCATTCCAGTCCAACTTAAGTCCCTAAGTCCAGTACTAGTCTGTAAGTATCATACTCCTTTGTTTGGCTTTCTTTCCCTACTTAATATAGGCCTTATTAGACTTATTTATGCTGCGTGTATCAGTGGTCCATTGTCTTTGATTACTCTGACCTGTAAGGAATGAGCAAATCAGTCATAGGAAAGATATAGCCAGAATGTTCTTGTGAAGCAAGAGAGACTTCAGCTCACATGCTTTGGGAACACCACTGGTGAAACCCAGTCTCGAGAAGAGGACAGCATGCTTGGAGATATCTTTTCTCATCAGGAACAGCTACTTCCAAGAAGATGCAACAGGTAACAGGAGGCCACCATCTCTGCTACAGCAACCACTTTAAAGAGCAAAAATAAGATTATATCTGCAAAGACCACAGAGAGCTCACCTTCCTGAGTGAGCTGGGATTGTTGGTGTGTGCTTTAAGTCTGGCCATTGGCTGAAGTTTGGTCCTGATTTATGCACAATTTGTGAAGGCCACTCAGAGTGTCCTGGCAGATCAGAATCCAGAGGAGCCCCAGATGTCAGGCTTTTACTTCCCATGGCACAGTTTTAAAAATCATTTTTTAAAAATCACAATCCATACAGCCATACATTGTCTGCAAAGCACATTTGTACATTTGTTACCATCATCATTTTCAAAATATTTTCTTTCTACTTAAGCCCTTGGTATTAGTTCCTCCTTTATCCACTCCCTCCCTGCACCCCCTTCCCTTATGAACCTTGATAGTTTATAAATGATTACTATTGTGCCATATCATACACCGTCCAATGTCTCTCTTCACCCACTTCCCTGTAGTCCATACCCAGGGAGGAGGTTATATGTAGATCCTTGTAGTCAGTTCCCACTTTCTACCCCACCTTCCTTCCACCCTCCTGGTATTGCCACTCTCACCACTGGTCCTGAAAGGATCCTCTGTCCTGGATTCCCCATGTTTACAGTTCCTATATGCACCAATATTCATCTTCTGGTCTAGCCAGATTTGTAAGTAGAATTGGGATCATGCTAGCGGGGTGAGGAAACATTAAAGAACTAGAGCAAAGTTGTATGTTTCAGTTGTTGTTACACTGTACCTGACTGACTGGCTTGTCATCTCCCTGTAACCCTTCTGTAAGGGGATGTCTCTTCACCTACAGGTGATCTTTGGGTCCCCAATCTGTACTCCCCTTCATTTATAATGATACAATTTTTAGTTCTTTGATGCCTGCTACCTGATTCCTTTGACACCTCATTGTCATATAGGTTGGTGTGCTTCTTTCATGTGGGCTTTGTTGTTTCTGAGCTAGATGGCCGCTTGTTTACTTTCAAACCTTTAAAACCCCAGACGCTATATCTTTTGATAGCCGGGCACCATCAGTTTTCTTCACCACATTTGCTTATGCACACATTTGTCTTCAGCGATGGTGTCAGGAAGGTGGGCACGCAATGATATGATTTTTTAGTTCTTTGTTGCCTGATACCTGATCCCTTCAACACCTTGAGGTCAAATAGGCTGATGTGCTTTTTCCATGTGGGCTTTGTTGCTTCTGAGCTAGATGGCCACTTGTTTACTTTCAAGCCTTTAAGACCCCAGATGCTATATCTTTTGATAGCCGGGCACCATCAGCTTTCTTCACCACTATTGCTTATGCACACATTTGTCTTCAGCGATGGTGTCAGGAAGGTGAGCATCACCATGGCGCATTTGTTGAGGGAAGGGGTAAAGTAGAGCCTCATCTGGGTATGTGAGTCTAAGTAGATCTCTTGTCGTCTCTTGATGCTTAGAAGATGAACTCGCACTGAGGCAGGGCCCTGCAGTAAACACAAGCAAGTCAGATCCTCAAGATGCTTTAAAATAGATAGGAATTGAGTCTAACTAGATAATTTACCCCATCTCAGCTCCAGATTAGACTGAGGTATTGTTCTTGTGTAATCTGCACTCTCTAACAGAAGACTGCTTCTAATTCTTGGGGTTTTACATTATCCCCAAGTATGAGTTGGAGTGCAGTGATCTTTTTATTATCTTATTCCTTTTATTTGTCTTTTGGGGGCTTAGAAATTCTTTCCTCAACATTCTCTCCCAGTTTGGGGACTGTCGTAATTATATCATCTGTTCTCCACATTGAGAGCATTAAGAGTGAAGGGGTGGAGTTTAGCCTGTAAATCTGGTCGCAGCTTGATGACCTCATCTGGAGGCCCTAAGGAGATAAATAGCCCATTGGAGGAGGGACACACGCACATTTCCTGTGAGACATTCCTGTTAAGAAGACACATGGAGCTGCATGTGTTGCATGAGTCTGAAGAAGAATTTACAGACTGATAATGGACATATGGGCTAATATTGGATTTATGGACTTGACCTGCACTGGACTGGAATGTTTTCTCAATATTCAATTGCTCTTGTATATAAAGCTCCTTATTATATACATAAGCATGTTTATGAACGTGTTTCTTTAGTCTACCCAGCCTAACACAGAGACCATGAAATCCTTCTGCTTCCTTGGTGTCAAACAAAGGCATAGGAATCTTGGTAGACTGCCTGTGATGCTGCCTTCCAAGAGACTTAGCAAGTAGCATCATCTTTTGGTGATGTTGTTGCTCCCTTGGATAAGGGACTTGCCCAAGGGACTCCTCCACAGGAGAAAGACAAGGCTTTACACTTCCATGAAGAGTTACCATCTTAGAAACACCTAGAGGCAGTTCTGCTCAGTCATATGTGGTCACTATCAGTTGGCATTCACTTGATGGAGGCGAGTCAAGGGCTCCAGGGGGAGCTTTAGCAATGTAATGGGCTTACATGGAATCACTTGCCAGTCTAGGGGGATAGGACGAGGGTGCCGACTCCGTGTGAGAGTGACCGTCTCAGAAACTACATGGAACAGCTTTACCCTGTTCTTTAGGGGCTTTAGGAATTGGACGCAACTCCCTGGCACTCACTTGGTTTGGTGCTGAGCTTCAAGGACTACCTATTTAAACACCCTAGAGAACCCTGCATCTAAACAAGCCTCCCCAAACCAAGCCCACTTCTAGCAAGTCAATTCAGACTTACAGCGACCCTATAAGGCAGAGTAGAACTGCCCCCATAAGGTTTCCAAGGCCTAGACATACCCCTTTAGAGCAGCAGACGTCCCTGTCTTTCTCCTGCAGAACAGCTGGTGGGTTTCAATCACCCACCTTTGGGTTAGCCGTGGAGTACTTTATCCGCTGTACCACCAGAAAGCCTCCACAGACATAATTGTTAGGATTTACAGCACATGCTTTTGGGGAGATACAATTCAATCCATAACATTTCTAATTCTTACAAATGATTTAAATAACATAACATTTCCTGGAAACTGTGTTCTCATCCAATATGTTAGCAGCCTTCTGTTAGCCTCCCCCTCACTAAAAGCCCTCAAATGAGATTTCCTAATCTCTCTTTCTTCTTGTGTCCCCAGGGGCCACACAGCCTCTACCATGAATTATCCTTGTGCTTGACCCAAGTCCATTACTTGTACATGACAAATCAGTGAGCGAGAGAGACTTGCTTTCTCCCAGGGAAGCTGCCACCCCCAAGGGACCTGGACTCACCACCATCCCACAAATGCATGCCTTCTTGGACGTACTTGGCATTTGCTGACAGTAAATATTAAAATAAACTTCAAATAGAAAACCTCTCTGTCACTAACTTAAGCCAACAAGCTAAAATAATTAGCTTGGTCTCAAGACTGAAAGAGCTTTTTTTCTTCTCTTAAACAATCCCTATGGGCCCCAACATTAGGCATTCCTGATTTCAGTAAACATTCTCCCCAATTTTTTTTTTGCCATGAATTTTCTTCACCTAGAGTATACCGTCATAGGCTAGTGGAGACAAAGACAAACAACTTCGGTTGCCTCTTATACTTTTCCTTTAGGTCAGTGGTACATATCTAATGTGTCCCCATACATCAAGAGATGTGCTCTCTGGCTCTGCCATCCATCTTTGAGGAAGCATGCTTCTGTGTTTGTCTCGGGCTCCCCTTTCAGTGGGGCTGCTCACCCTCAGACATAGCACTCCCTCTCAAAACCAAAATCCCAAGAACACAGATGCTAAAATTGACTCATCAGCGTGCCTCACGTTACTCTGATACATTGCCCTTAAAGAAATGCCAGAGTCTCTTTATTTCTAAGTTCAATGTATTAAAGACACACTGCTGTTTACCGTCATACAGCTTTCTTCCTCTTCTCTGGTAATGGGATCTTGACTTGACCTCAGAAATCTAACTTCCTCCCTCACCCCTACCTCGGGAACATTGTTGCTCAAGGGAAAATCTTGATTAGGTGGATATCATTCCCCTGGACAGGGATTAGTCTGGCTTGAACAGTTCCGGGCAGTGAGACAAGAAGAGCCATCTCCTGGGAGGATTCTAAGAAAAGCTTCCTCATGCTCCTTCTTTTTTAAAAAATAATTTTATTGGGGGCCTGTAAAACTCTTATCACAATCCATCCATTCAGCCATTGTGTCAGACACATTTGTTGCTGTCATCATTCTCAAAACATTTGTTTTCAACTTGAGCCCTTGGTATCAGCTCTTCATTCCACCCCCTCCCCCACGAACCCTTGATAATTAATAAATTGCTATTTTTTATGTCTTACACTGTGTGGGGTCTCCCTTTGCCCACTCTTCTGTTGTCCATCCTCCTGGGAGGGGGCTGTAGGTAGATCATTGTGAATGGTTCCCTCTTTCTGCCCCCACCTTACCTTTATTTAACTGGTATTGCTACAGTCATTATTGGTCCTGAAGGGTTTATCTGTCTTGCGTTACCTTTGCTTCTAGCTCTGATCTGGACCTGTGTATATGCTTTAGTCTAGCTGGATTTGTAAGGTATAATTGGAATCATGATAGTGCAAGGAAGGAAGCATTGAGGAAGTGAAGGAAAGTTGTATGTTTCATCGGTGCTACCCTGCACTCTGACGGGCTCATCTCCTCTCCAGGACCCTTCTGTAACGGGATGTCCAGTTGTCTGCAGAAGTTTCCACTCAACATGCTCCCTCATTCACAATGCTATGATTTTTTTGTTCTTTGATGCCTGATACCTGATCCTATTGATGCCTTGTGATCAACAAGCTGGTGTTCTTCTTACATGTAGACTTTGTTGCTTTTCAGCTAGATGGTCACTTGTTTATCTTCAAACCTTTAAGACCCCAGATGCTATATCTTTTGATAGCCAGGCATCATCAGCTTTCTTCACCACATTTCATTATGCACCCATTTTGTCTTCAGCGATCTTGTCAAGAAAGTGAACATCACAGAATGCCAGGTTAATAAAAGAAAGTATTCTTGCATTGGGGGACTACTTGAATGGAGGCCTAATGTCGTCCATCTGCTTCCTTCATACTAAACCTATAAGATATGCACACAGATCTTGTGGCAGTCATGTACTCTTGTGTCAATTTCAGGATTGGGAGTGTAGGGGTGGAGTCTAGCCTGTCAATCTAGAGATAGTCAATGAGACCTCTGTGTGGGTATGGCTTTCTCCTGAGAATTCTGGTAAATCTTGCAGTATTTCCCAATTGAAGGTGAGAGACAAGACTCAGTCCTTGGGAGACATTGCCGCTGACACAATACATGGCAGCATGCTGCTAGACCCTGAGTCCTGGAAACTGGAGGAGTCATGGGAAGACCCCTGCAAGCACTGAGATGCTTCTACTGCAGCTGAATACACAAAACTCTGCTTCCACTGACCTGTGGTTGTCCTGGTGTCATTGCATGTGCTTTGTGAGTGGGAAGAAGACTTTATAGACTGGTATGAGACATAAGTGCTAATATTGGACTTGTGGTCTTGGATTGGACTGGGTTGGAATGCTTTCTCAATGATCTATTCCTCCTGTTTTTAAACTTCTCCCTTAAATACAGAGGCATGTCTATGAATTTGTTTCTCTATTCTACCAGGACTAACACAGACCTATTTCCTCATTGTCATATATAAACATATTTACATATATACATACCTGTATTTAGACCTCTATAAATGCCCTTTGACTTCTAGTTCTTTCCTCTATTTCCTTTTACTTTCCTCTTGTCCTGCTATCGTGCTCAGCCTTCATTTGGATTTCAGTGAGTCCTCTCAATTACATTGCCCTTGATCAATCCCTAACATCCTCCTCACCATTGATTTTAGATCGCTTGTTGTTCCCTTGTCCCTGGGTTTGTTAACACCCACTTCCTTTCCCCTGCCTTCCCCTCTCCCATGTCCCTCCAGAACCATTGGTCCTGTTGCTTTCTCCTCCAGATGGTTTATCTTGCCCTCATTCTTATAAAGAGCCTTCATTGCCAAGGCTGAGTGGGATACATGGAGCCACAGCCAGCTTCTTGTGTCTGAGATGGAAGATAGCATGGAGTGGGCAGAAGCAAAAGATGAAAGGCCTTTGGGTCCCTCATGACACCAGATGTTACACCAGGCTTCAGTTGATTTCCCAGGGGTCCTCAAACTTTTTAAACAGGGGGCCAGTTCACTGTCCCTCAGACCACTGGAGGGCTGGACAATCGTTTTTTTTTTAAAAAAAACAAACTATGAACAAATTCACTCTGGATTCCAGGATGAATTGACTGCTAAGCAGGATAGCAGCAGTGGCAAAAACACCCGCTGGATCAGATAAATGTCCTCGGCGGGCTGCATGTGGCTCACGGACCGTAGTTTAAGGACCCCTGCCTTAAACATTCTCCACTGGAACTTCCTGGTCTCTCATTCTTCTTGTGTCCTCAAGAGTCACAGCATCTCTAAAAGAGCAGATAGTGATGCCTGTCCTAACTCTACTCCCTGGTCTTGACACATCGGTAGTGTAGCTGCCCTACCTCAGGAGATCCTGCCATTATGGAAGAAGAAAATGTCCTCATTTATAAAGCTAAATTGTCATTGGGTATACTGGATGCTTTTCTGCATGGCCCACTATGTCTATTTCTAGTTCCCCCCAACAATCAGAAGTTTGGGTTTGGTCAATGTCATGTATCATCTGTCAACCAAGGGGTGAGAGCAGAGTGTCTTTGCTGCCAGTCATGGTTTAGCACTGGCTCTACTTCCACACAATCCAAAGCTCCTGCAGGATGACTTTTCTGCCGCGATTACACTTCTCATCAAATCCCAGCAACCGTTCCTTCTTTTGGCTCTCAATGATAGTGGATAACAGTTGTCCTCTGTTGCTCATTCCATGCAAATTTGCCCACACTTTTGTACGTCATCCATTTGTTTTTGTTGTGGCTGCCATTGAGTCAGTCCTGTCTCCTGATGACTCCATGAGCAATGGGATGCAACGCTGCCTGGGCCGGCTCTGTGCCATTCCCATAATTGGCACAGACAGGTCCATAGGCTTGCCACTAGCTGATTTTTGGAACTGGATCATCAGCCCTTTCTTCCTACTCTATCTTATTCTGGAAGCTTGGCTGAGGGCTATTTACCACCATAGCAACATTACAGCCTCCACTGACAGGTCGGGTAGTGGCAATACATGAGGTGCATGGTCTGAGAATTGAACCTGGATCTCTCACATTGAAGGTGAAAATTTGCCCCTGAAGGAACCTCTCTTGAATGTCTTATTTTGATGGTGACATCTCTTTGCTACCAGGATCCTGACTGATGCATTAAGATTTTTATTGATATACTGCTATTGTCATGTGGCTGGACTGATATTTACCTCCAAGTCATCTGTATTAGGCTGGGTTAATCTAGAGAAACAAATTTAGTGACACTCATATGTACATGAAAGGGTTTTATATTAAGAAGTAATCGTGATGATGGCAGCAGGCATGTGAAGTTGCTTGGCACAATGTATGTAGTATATATGTATGTATGTAATATTTTTGGGGAGGCATCACTGCCCTGGTGGGGGTAGGAAGCTCACCTTGCACCTGGAGAACTGCTGCTGGATTTGAACTGCCAACCCTGTGGGTCACAGTCCCACACACAACCACTACGCCACTGGGGCTCAGCCCAATATATGTACTTATGTACTGTGAAAAGTGATGTATGAGCCCCCAATAAAATGATTTTTAAAGTAATTGTATATAAAAAAGCATCCCAGCCCAGTCTAGATCAAGCCCATAAGTCTGATATTAGTCCATAATATGAGTTCAGACTCACACAGCCACCTGCAATGGTTCAGAGTGCAGGAAGATCACAGCAGTGGATGCAACGTCTTGTGGATCCAATGACAGTGGAAACATCACAGGTCTCTGCCAGCTCTCTGAGTGACTCAACAGCAGGAAGGTAAAGGCATTGGGGGTGGGGTGGGGTGGAGGGAGGTTCCCAGGACCCTCCTTATGAGAAGGTCACACCCACGATGAGGCACCATCAGACTGTGTGACCTGATTATCAGGCGAGACTCCACCCCTATGCGTCAAGTTGACACAACATTATGTAACGACTACACCATCTTACTGTTCGTTTTCAAAAAAAACTCCCTGTATGCATATTTGTTCTTGTTGAGAATTATTCACTGCATAAAACCTACCAAATAAAGCCATTGTTGTCCAGCTGATTCTGCTTCATAGCACCCATGAGAACAGAGTGGACCTCCCTACACTGTGTTCAAGGCTGTACGCTTTATGGAGGGAGTTCTGGTGGTTGCGGCTGACTAAGTATTGGCCTGCTGACGGAAAGGTCCTCTGCAGTTTGAACCCACATCCCCCCAGCCGCTCTGTGGGAGAAAGATAGAGCAGCTTGCTTCTGTAAAACGGGAGAGCCTCGGAAAGGCTAGGGAATTCTACTCAGAGAGGGGCGGGGTCAGAATCAACTCCACAGCAGCGCTTTAAGCCTGATGGAAGGAAACCGCCGCGTCTTTTTTCTGCTGCAGCAGCCAGCTGCTCAGGCTCCTGAAACACAGCTAACCCATGCCCATTCAACGATTTCTTCACAGACCATCCCGTCACATCGGGGAGTGGTGCAACCATTCTCAGCCACCTCTTCTAAGTCGTTCCTACCCAATGAGCATCAGTCAGCTGCCCCCTCGAGTGTCCATCTGGTTACATGCAGGACTGCTTAGTGCAAGGTCAGCCGTTCGAAGCCAGCAGCTGCTCCTTGCGGGAGAGAGGGACTTTCTTCTTCCACTAAGAATGACAGTCCCGGAAACCCACAGGGACAGTAGGGACAGGATGGCAGGGAGAGTTCACTTTCCAAGCCAGTTTTTAGCTGCCTGAAGGGAGTTCTTAAAGGGTCCTGGTTCACAATGCTCACGGCAGATCTGCTTTACTAAGAGGCCAAAGAAGTGTTCGGTCTGGCAGCGTCGTGCCGCGGTTAAAGTGCTCAGCAGATAACCAAAAGCTGCTTGAACCTACCCATGCCTCTGGGGGAAGATGTGACAGGCTGATGTCATAAATATTTACAGCTTTGGGAACTCTGTGGGGCAGTTCTGCGCTGTCTTATAGGGGGAATATAAGTTTAGTTGATTCAATGGTAGTACGTACTATTTGATTTTTAAAAGACTCCAAGGAATGTTTTTTGTTTAAGGCTTAAGGTTTAAAGATATCTCATGATAATAGTTTTAGGGACTCTTCAAGTCTCAATAGCTGCAGAAATTCTGGTTTTTATGAGAATGTGAAATTCTGTTCTGCATTTTTCTCCCTTTTTATCAGAATTCTTCTATATAGTCTTTGATGAAAACATTTAGTAGTGGTCTTTTTAAAAAATCATTTTCTTGGGGACTCTTACAGCTCTTATCACAATCTATCCTTCCATCCATTGTGCCCAGCACGTTTATACATATTTACCATCATCATTTTCAAAACATTTTCTGTCTACTTGAGCTCATTCTCCCCTCCCCCACCTTCCCTCATGAACTCTTGATCATTTACAATTTTTTTCCATGTCTTTCACGGACTTCTGTCTCCCTTCACCTACTTTTCTGTTATCCATTTCCCTGGGATGTCTAATTGTCTACAGATGGGCTTTGGGCCTTCATTGCTCATTACCCCTCATTCACATTGATATGATTTTTTGTTCTGGATCTTTGATGCCTGATACCTGATCCCAGCGACACCTCATGATCACAAAGACTGGTGTGCTTCTTCCAGAAGCTTTGCTGCTTCTGTGCTAGATAATCGCTTGTTTATCTTCCAGCCTTTATGGCCCTAGACGCTATATCTTTTGATAGCTGGGTACCGTAAGCTTTCTTCATCACATTTGCTTATGCGCACATTTGTCTTCAGCAATTGTGTTGGAAAGGAGCATCACAGAGTGCCGGGCAATTACATCAATGTGTTCCTCTGTTGAGGGAGTACTTGAGTAGAGCTCCAATGTCCATCTGCTACCTTATGACAACATATAACTATATGTACATTGATCTATTTCCCTATCATTATATAAAAATATATTTACATATGTACATGCCTGTGTTTAAATCTCGATAAATGTCCTTTGCCTTCTAGTTCTTTCCTTTATTTCCTTTTACTTTCTTCTTGTCCCTCTATCATGTTCAGTCTTCATTCAGTTTTCAGTAACACCTCTTGGCTACATTGCCCTTCAATAAACCCCACCGGGCATCCTATGCCCTCTTTGCCATCAATTTTAGGTCACTTGTTGTTCCCTTGTCCCTGAGCTTTTTAACACCCACTTCCCTGTCCCCTCCCATGGGCCCACCCACAACCCTGGAATCATCAGTCCTGTTGTTTTCTCCTCTGGATTGTTTATCCTCAGTAATGATCTTTCTATCATCTTTTATATCCTTGGATCTGTGAGTCGGAGTCTCTGAAAACTGCTTTAGGCCAAAGTAAGACAAAGTTGCCCTTGATGTCTGGCATTCTGTACAGGTGATGAATTGGTTTTCCTTATCAGAACATTGTCCCATCTCATACATCTGTCATAAATCAATTCTATTGATTCCTACTATGACTTCGGGGTTGTTCATATTTATGGACAACTGTAAAAACAATAAATCTACAAATGCCTGTAGGTTAACAATCTTTTTTTTTCCCATCTAGGTTAACAATCTTTACATGCATTGTAACTATCTCTTTTTTTTTAGGCATCACTGCTCTCTGGTGGTGGGAGTAGGAGGCCCAGCCTTTGCTCCTGTGAGCTGGAATTGAACCTCCATCTCAGTGGGCCGCAGTCCCGCCACTGGGCTCAGCCTCCTAACTATCTTCTAAAGAAGTCGGAGATGTACCAGTTGGAAATGCTTTGGCTACTGCATATTTTTCTCTTCTCTGAGGTCGTGCTTTGTTTTCATTCTCACCCCTTGGGTTGGAGAATCTTTTTGTGTCAACTAGGTCATGCTGCCCAGTCGTTTGGTCAACTACTAGTCTAGATGCGACTGTGATGGTATGTTGTAACATTTGGAATCAGTTAAATTCAGCTAAAGGAGATTATCCTCACTAGTGTCTGGGGGCCTCAGCCAGTTAGTTGAAGATCTTATGAGTATGCACACAAATAACTCAGATTTCCCAGAAAGAAAAAAATGAGATCTTTTTTTTTATTTTATTTTTTTTATTTTAGGCATCACTGCCCTCCAGTGGTGGGAGTAGGAGGCCCAGCCTTTGCTCCTGGGAGCCGGAATTGAACCTCCATCCCAGTGGGCCGCAGTCCCGCGCACAACCACTACGCCACCGGGGCTCAGCCCAAAATGAGATCTTAACATAGAGATCCTTCCTGAGTTTCTGCCTCGTGTGAGCTCATTTCTTACAATAAATTTCTTTCTTATTTCTCTGTATATATTCTTTTGTTTCTGTTTCCCTGGAGAACCCTTACTCACACACTCATTAACCAGGACCCTCTGACAATTTTCCTTAATGTATCTCTGCTTCAAAACCAAACAAAACCAAACAGACTCACTGCTATCAGTCAATACAGACTCGGAGAGACCCTGCAGGGCAGGGTAGAACTGTGCCGAGACTGTAGCTGTTTATGAGAGGAGAAAGACCTGTCTTTCTCTGAGGTGTAGCTGGTGGCTTCATGAATTGCAAACCGATGCATGGCCACGGTGTCACCGTGCCCTAAATCCCGAGGAAGTATATAGAGACTGATGGTCTTCCCAAGGATCCCTGGAGGCACCATGGGCTCAGAGTGGGATGGCTAACTGACAGGTCAGGGGTGCAGACTTCCCAGCAGCTCTGCATGAGAAAGGTGGGCGGTCTGCCTAGGTAAAGAAGTATAGCCCCAGCAACCTCCCAGGTCAATCCTGCCATGTTCTTTAGGATGGCTACGGGTCAGAATGGACTTGACTGCCCTGGGTTTGGTTGATGTGGAATGTCTTGTACGCACACCACCTTCGGTATCCCCTAGATGGTCATGTGATGCTGCCCAAGAACCTCCTCCCTCGTTGTCCTTAGATGACCCATGGGGTGACTCACAGGAATCTGAACCAAGCCCACGGAGTTACCGAGACCGCGAGGGAGTATGAGGAAATGAAGCTTGATGAGAAGCATTAGGTGCTATGGCTGCATCCCATAGTGAATCACAGTCTTCTCATGTCTGTACTTTTAAGCAAATCACGGAAGTAATCTGTAAACACAAAGGGCACAATTCATAACAGGAATATTCTGGTTAATCTCACTTAGGTGAAGCAATTGATCACATGCACAGAGATTAATTTTCTAAGGGTGTATAGAAATACCACCATAAATAACAAATATGATGTTGTCATCATCAAAGAATGGTTCCAAGATTTCATGCTCAGATTTGAAATATCCCTGTCTTTTAATCGAATGACTCAGACACTTGATAGGCCCAACTGGAAAGGGTTTGTGAAGCCTCTCTGCCGTAGTGAGAGCTTCACTGAGGACACGGCCAAGATTTGGCAAGGGTGCAAAATTACAAAGTGGGGTTTTAGTAACTAAATTGGCTGGAATTTGTACAGAACTAGATCCAAACAGCCTACATCTTGGCCAGTGTGGTTCAGCTCTAAGACTCCGGTTCAATTCCCAATGGACCTCATGCATAGTCAGTACCCATCTGCCAGCAGAAGCTTGTGCTTTGTGTAAAAGTTGAATGGGCTTCGATGGAGTCTCAGTGTTTCCCAAAGTGGGCGCTACTGCCCCTTGAGGGTTGGTGCAAATTCCTATACTTTATTCTGGATTATGGACTATATGACAAAAATTTTTCATTGCTGGAAAGGGAGCACTCTGAGTAGTTATTTATTTCCTGAAAAGAGGGTGGTAGGCCAGATAAGTTTTGGAAGCCCTGGTAGTTCTATCTTTCTAGAAAACTCGCCAGTGATCACCCTGTGACTCACAGCAATCCAGTTTGCCGCCATCATGGGATGGCACAGGTTTAGACACTGTTTCATTCCATGGTGCCTGGGGCCTCCTTGACAGAAGCTAAGAACAATACCTCGTCCAGAATTTGTGACAGCATAAGATGCATACTATCAACGGAACAAGACTTTCTCATCTTGAAATAGTCATGGCTTGGCCCATGAGGCTTCACACCAGACTCCCTGTGGTGCGGTGAATTCCTTGATATAGCTCTTGTTGCTGTGGTCTTTGCGATTCCTGTCAAATGACTAGGTAGGACAAGGTACACGTGAAGTGTCTGTGGCTCATCAAATGGATTGGATAGCTTGCTAATATGAGAATAAGGTTCATGGCGCCCATGTGGGGTGGGACCATACAAATAGGGTGCACAGAACTCTAACGTGGGTTTGCCATCCAGGTAGGTTTTAAATGAGGGAGGCTTTATCTTTAAAGAAGTAAAGAATGATCTCATTATTATCAAGGAAAAAGAGCCAAGAGTGGGACTTGTCCTTTGGATGCTGAGATGCCTACACTGTACTTCTTCAATCTAGAGACAGAGATGGACAGAGATGTGACAGAGACATGGTAAAGAAATGACAAAGATGGCAAGAGATACAGCAGAGACATGAGAGAGAAGCAGAGGCAGCAGGACAGAGTGGAGGCCTCCCAGCCCATGGGCCGAGGAAGCTGAGTGCCTTTGGCACGAGGCTTGCTGGTGGAGAGGTTGAGAGTTGAGTACCTCCTGCCTGAGGCTTCTTGGCAGGCCTAATGGGCACGGATGGGCAGAACTAAAAGAACTTAGCTACCTACTTGAGCAGGCCAGAGTGTTGTCTGTGTGACCATTGCAAGGGATTTTTGAACCCACCAGAGAAATGATTTCAATAGAAAAAGTGTGTCAAGGCTCTCCTTCTGTAACTTGGATGATCCTCACCATTTCTGCTCATCAAACTCCGCTTTCGTGCCCTTCATCTCTAAAGGTTTCCACCTGTGTTTGACCTTCCTCCAGAAAATCTCCCAGAGCAGCTGCCCGGCACACCAGCTCACGAAGGGAGGGGGCCTGCCTGGCAGTTCACGTGCCATGCCCTTCTTCCCCTGTGTCTGTCGGCACCGAGGGCTACAAGCTGCAGCTCTTTTGTTTGAGGTGGGAAGAGCTCGAAGGTGTAATTTAAGCTTCAGACCTCCCTTCCAGATCAGACTAAGGTTGGGACATTGCCAGCATCAGACCTTTGTTCGACTTCTTCCCCGTCATCAACTTCTTTTCCCCCCATCCCTTTACTTGTTTCTCCTGGGAGGGCTCCCTGATAAATCTGCATATGATTTATGTCTCAATATTTGCTTCTGGGAAAACCCAACTTGGATTTTTTATTTTTTGGCAGTGGCGGTGATGTAGAGAAGGAGAGTCATGATGCCTATAGCTTTGCCCTTGACAAAGAAGCCGGAGTCTCCAGGGAAACAACCGCAACTGCTTCCTAAGCAGCCATCACCAAAGATCCTGGTTCTGATTCTGTTCTGCCTGATTGCTATGAGGATCCCTGGATCTCTGTCTTAATTTCATTCTCCGTTGGAGACAATTTGCAACACTAGAACAAAACTATGTGGATATTGGATAGCAATTAAAAAACAACAAGGGGCTGAGCCCCGGTGGCGTAGTGGTCGCGTGCGGGACCGCGGCCCACTGGCTTGCGGTTCAAATCCAGCAGCAGCAAGGCTGGGTAGCTCCCATGATCACCAGAAGGCAGTGATTCCCCCCCTACCCCCCCAAAACCCCAACAAAACAAATCACAGCCTTCTAAAGTTCTAGCCATGCAGTTGATGATTGCTACCATGGTCTCGCTCTTCATCTCACCAGAGAGAGAAAACCACAGTTTCATTTGATGAACACATCAGCCTTCTAACTACTATGAAACTCCTCTCGTTGGTTCTGCTCAGACGGACCCTGAGGTTCCTGGGAAGCATGACCTAAAACACAGACATTTTTCAGCGAAAGAAGAAGCTGAAAAAATTATTCTCAGGACATCTTCATGATAGGTGCTAAAGGACTGAACCCTGGTGACAGAGTGGTTGTGCGCAGGACTGCAGCCCACTGGGCTGGCGGTTCAAATCCTGCAGCAACTCTCCAGGAGCAAGGCTGGGCCACCTACTCCCACCAGAGGGCAGTGATGCCCCCCCCCAGAAAAAGACAGGTGCTAACAGGGTGTTCATCGGGCTGAAAGATTACGGTACCAGTGACGAATCTAATCTACTGGAAGCAATAGAAAGCATCGGGTATAGATAAATATGAAAGCTTGTCTTTCTGCCTCGTCATCCTTTTGAAAGATAGCTATTTTAAGTAAAAATGACAGCAACTATGGTTTTAAACACATGTAGGAATAAAATATACGATGACTTAACACAAGATCAGAGAGAGGAAATGAAATTAATTTGGGGGGATCATTACATTTTATGGGAATTGATACAAATGAGTTCTAAATGTAGTAAATTAAGGATGTATATTCTAATTTACTATAAATTAGAACTAAATTTATTTTATAAGAAATACAACTAAAAAGACTGTCAAGAAATAAAGTGGAGGGCTGAGCCCTGGTGGCATAAGTGGTTGAGTGCGGGACTGTGGCCCGCGGGCTTGGTGGTTCAAATCCAGCAGCGGCTCTCAGGAGCAGTGCTGGGTAGCTCCCACGAGCACCAGAGGACAGTGATGTCCAAAACAAAAAAACAAAACAAAAAGAAATAAAGCAGAGTGACTAAACTATGGAGTGTTGTATCTGTAAGAACTTCCAATAAATAGATTTTTTAAAAAGATATTTGATTTATTCAAAAGAGGGCAGGAAAAGAAGAACCGATAATGGGGAGGGGGGCAGAGGCAAATAGAAAACATATAGCAAGATGTAGCTTTAGACTAAATCATATTAATAATTACTTTAAATGCAAATGGATTTAACACTTTAATTAAAAGATAAAGATTGCCAAATTGGATTAGAAGATCCATTATCTGTGTGTTGATAAGAGAAACACCTTTTTTTGACCCTGAGAAACACTTTTAATAAACAAGGATAAGCAAAAGATTATTGTTCTTGGGGTCTTAGTTCATATGTGTATAGGTTTATTCAAACAAAGAATGCTTGAACATGTCTCTGTGGATGGCTGCTGGCAAGGTCTCTCAGAAACATCCTGGTCTTAGTCTCCATAGGGTGCCTTCAAGAAAGAAAGAAAAATTTTTTACCAAGCTAAACAAGGTCCAGAAGCTAATCTCCCTATGAATCTTTTAAGCAAATTTGAAGCCAGTCAAGATGATTTTATAAATACTCATAGGGATGGGCCCTGGAACTTCCAATATGATCAAGATCATATTGATCAGAGATCAAGATCCAATCAAAATAGTGGTTTCTGAGGGGCTGCGCTGGTCCAGATAAATTCAAGACACAGAGGTCATCACAGAAGCTTGCAGTGACTATGCTTTGGAATCTCGGTGTTGTGATAGTGATAGTTTTGCTTTTTCAGGGGAGAGAGGCAATAACCGGGGCTTATTGCACTAGTGAGAAGAAGGCCAGGAAAGTCGGGCTGAAGCATTTCTTTTCACTACCAAAATGTACCTCTTTCTTCTTCCAGGGTATGGGGAGTCGATCTTGAGAATCTCAGTGGCAATCCACCTCACTCACCCTCTAGCCCTCGCCAGACCCTTTCAGACTTCTTTTTGCTCTATAAACTCAAAAATTATTTAAAGGGAACTTAATTTGAATCCTGAGAGGATGCCAAAATTGCTGGGCTTTGTTGTTATTTTTAAACTTTTAATTGTGGTTTGAGTGAAGGTTAACAGAGCAAAATGATCTTCCTATTCGACAATTCATACATTTTTGCTTATGGCATTTTGTTTACCATTTTAATTTGTCCTGTCTTTAGCTTTTTACACGTAGGAAAGAGCTTTACAGCAAGACATAATTAAATATCAAGAACACATCCCAACTCAAGTCCATAAATCTGATTCTCACCCACAAGTCCCTTTTCAGATGTAAAGACTCACATTCAAGGATGCAGAATGAAGGAATCTCACAGGCTGTTGGGCGCAGAGTCCAGTGGATCCAAAGTCAGTGGAAAACAGCAGGGATGGATTAGCTCTCAGGTCAGCAAGCAGGGAGGTCAAGACAAAGGGAGAAGTCACACCAGGCCATGAACTGATTGACAGGTTGAATACCATCCTACTTAAAAAAAAAAAAAAAACTTTTATGTTAAGCTTAATTTACTCCCAAGAGATAAAGTTTTGCTTCTTCCGTTTCTTCAGGGAGATCTTTTTCTTCTGTGCAACCTCCTCTTCTGCTTTAGGAACAGATTTGTTCCTTTCCTGTCAGGATCTTTTTTGTGTGTGGCATCACTGCCCTCTGGTCGGAGTAGGAGGCCCAGCCTTGCTCCTACTGGATTTGAGCTGCTGCTGGATTTGAACCACCAACCCAGTGGGCCGCAGTCCCACACACAACCACCACGCCACCGGGGTTCAGCCCCATCAGTATCTTTTCAATGTGGCTGAGGGAGTTCATGGATGGGTGGATCGGACCATGAGCTCTCTAAGTCTGGAGGCACATCTTAGGGGCTTTGCTCATCGGGACGTGCTCACTAACCAGAGAACCACATCTAAAGCCTTCCGTTCAGCACGACTCTGCATTTTTAAGAATGTGCACCAAACACTCAGCATGCTTTTTGAACCACCTACAGTGGGCTCATCTTCACTGTTGGGCCTGGGCTCACCTACTGACTCCACACACTGCTTCTGCAAAGTGATCTCTTTCAAATATTTGGTGGCTTTCCGGATATGCATACCCTGCATGGCCTGGACAGTTTCATGGGTGTTCTTAAAATGGAGCTAGAGATTCGACCCTCTTGATTTGCATGATTTTGTGGGGTTCTATGGGACAAGTGAGTAGCAACCAAACCATTTTGGCCAGATCACCTGAGGCCGCTACAGGAAGAACATCCCTGCCTTTTTATATCTTCAAGATGACCTGAAATCCTGTAACTGCCACAGACCATCCTTGTTGACCTCATTTGTCCTTCTTTGCTATCCATTCCTGCCTGTGAGCTTTATCCCAGAACAAGTGGTGCCCTTTTGAGATCACGTGGCGGGTCACAGGCGATTCTCCTAAGGATCACATACTTCCCTGATGTTACTGTTCACCCTGCCTTTTGTTTGACTGGAAGCAGAGCTGTACGAGTGAGATCCAGTCCATCTGAAAAGTGACCAAGAGCTGGTTCCATCAGTCTCAGTGGGACTAATTAAACTAGTCTTATTTTCTTTTTTATTATTTTTGTTTTGTTTTTTGGGCATCACTGCCCTCTGGTGGGAGTAGGAGGCCCAGCCTTGCTCCTGGAGAGCTGCTGCTGGATTTGAATCACCAACCCAGTGGGTTGCAGTCCCGCGCACAACCACTACGCCACCAGGGCTCAGCCCATTTTTAAAGTTATTTTTTCAATCATTTTATTGGGGATTCATACAACTCTTATCACAATCCATACATCCATCCATTGTATGCAAATCACATGTGTACATTTGTTGTCATCATTATTCTCAAAACATCTTCTTTCTACTTAAGCACTTGGTATTAGTGCTTCATATTTCCCCTCCCTTCCCATTTCCTCCTCCCTCATGAACTCTTGAGAATTTATAAATTATTATTATTATATCACATCTTACACTATCCAATGTCTCCCTTCACCCACTTCCCTGTTGTCCTTACCCCAGGGAGGAGATTATATGCAGATCCTTGTAATTAGTTCCCTCTTTCTACTTCACCTTCCCTCCACCGTCCCAGTATCGCCACTCACACCACTGGTCCGAAAGGGATCATCTGTTTTGGATTCTCCATGCTCCCTGTTCCTATCGTTACCAGTGTACATGCCCTGGTCTAGCCGGATTTATAAGGTAGAATTGGGATCATAATAGTGGGAGGGAGGAAGCATTTAAGAACTAGAGGAAAGTTGCATATTTCATTGTTGCTACACTGTACCTTGACTGGCTCATCTCCTCTCAGCAACCCTTCTGTTAGGGGATGTCCCTTAACCTACAGGTGGTCTTTGGGTCCCCAATTTGTACTCCCCCTCATTTATAATAATATAATTTTTAGTTCTTTGATGCTTGATACCAGATCCTATTGACACCTCATGGTCACACAGGCTGGTGTGCTTCTTCCACGTGGGCTTTGTTGCTTCTGAGCTAGATGACCGCTTGTTTACCTTCAAACCTTTAAGACCGCAGATGCTATATCTTTTGATAGCCGGGCACCATCAGCTTTCTTCATCCCTTTTGCTTATGCACACATTTGTCTTCAGTGATGATGTCAGGAAGGTGATCGTCATGGAATGCCAAAAGACTCAACTGACAAGGCTGGCTCTCTGCAAGACATCCCTGAAGAGAAGCCACAAAGACCTACCCTGATACAGCAAGAAACCTGGACCTAGGGAAGTCATGTGGAGACTCCCGCCAGCGCTGAGATGCTTACACCACTGGATCCATAAGACTCTGCGTGCCCTGACCTATGATTGTCCAGGTGTCATTGCATGTGCTTCGTGAGTCTGAAGAGGACTTATGGATTGGTATCAGATATATGGGTTAATATCAGACTTATGACCTTGGACTGGATTAGGCTGGGTTGTTTTCTCAATGTTCAATTACTCTTGTATGTAAACCTCTCCCTTATATACACATGCGTGTGTATGGATTTGTTTTTCTAGTTTACCCGGACTAACACATTATGGTACCAGGTTCCGCATTTTTCTCACCCTCTGTCCAGAACCTTCGACCATGACACCTTTCAGAGCCATCAGCAAGGATAGCTGGACACCATGTAGTTCTTCTTTTCTCAGGATGGTGGAGGTAGAGGCTGGTGTGGACTATCAGTCCTTCGCACCAATTATTTCTATGTCTCTTTTCTTTCTTGTGCTCCTTTGATTTAGACTGTGAGAGGCTGATTCATGTGGTGAAAATCAAAGAGCACAAAGTTCATCCAGGAAAGGTTAGAGAGATGAAAAGTTCACCTTCAGAAATGTGTAGAACTAGATGGAGACTAGGTTGAGAAACAATAGCTTCACAGCTTATATTTTATTTGATAAAGGTTTCTATGATTTGATAACAATGCTATTTAACTTAATTCCCATGGACACAGATAAAAGGAAAGTAAAATGATGCAAAAAGATGCAAATGATTTCAAGAAACAAAAATAAGACTAGAGGGCTGAGCCCCGGTGGCGTGCTGGTTGTGC
>PVJH01010239.1:0-74780 GCA_004026705.1 Nesogale talazaci | reverse complement strand
CTGCAATGCAAATGTAAGCCTAGGAGCATCAAGATTCAGCATCCCAGAGACTGTCCTCAGACTAAAATAACCCCACTTGCTCAGATCTGCCCCGAACCACACATCTCTGAACCCAGAGTGGGAAAGGACCATTATCTAGCTAACAGAGCCCAGCCCCCTGCGGTGGTATCCCTTCCGATCCTAGCCTCTCCCTAGGGCAGAGTAGAATGGCCCGTAGGGTGTTCAAGGCTGTGCATTTTTAAAGAAGCAGACTGCCACACCACATTCTCTCAAGGAACAGCTCCTGGGACCTTTTGATGGCAGCCAAGCACTGGGCTCCTGCCTAGCTAATTCGAAGCTGGATGCTAAGGTTGAGCACAGCATACAGAGAAAAGTGTGCAGTACGCTAAGCTGCAGTCAGAACCTTTCCAAGCACATCCTGGCACTTCCTTTGTTAGAAGTTTAGCAGAAGTCTGAGGGATGTGCGATTTGCCGTGGGAGCAGGTGAAGTATAGAACTTCCACTCAGAGAGCTCAGATGATAACAGAGGACGCATGCAGCTCGCTGAGCAGCCATCCTGTTGCTGTCACCCAGTGAGCAGGCCGCCTGAAGAAACCAGACAGGCACCCGGGGCAGCCAAGCAATAAGGCTCGACACAGACAGAAGCCCAGGCAGCACAGCGGGCTACCTTGGAAGCCACCAGGGGGTCTAGGGGAGAAGGAGGGGTTGGTCTCTGCTCTTGTCAAGATGCAAAGTCTTGGAAACCAACAGAGGCTGTCTGGGGGGCTGTGCTATCCGGGAGGGTCACTGTCAGTCGGGGCAGGCTCCACGGCAGTGAATGTGGCTTTGAGTATGAGATGTGACAAGAATTTCCACGGACTGACGCTGCTTATTTGGGGGTAATGAAAGCCTCTCTCTTTGTAGCATTGGGTTTAACTGGTGCCACCTGGGAACTTCCTCAGGGAAGGAATGCAATTTATATTTGGGCTGTTTGAAGAAAGTCTCCTCTCTCTCTCTCTCTCTCTCTCTCTCTCTCTCTCTCTCTCTCTCTCTCTCTCTCCTGGCAAACACACTTACTAGACCAGTCCAGAAGAAAAAGAACAGGTACAGCCACAACTTATCGGTGCATTTCCTGTATAGCTGGGGCCGCCACTCTCTTGGCCTGGAACTCTCTGCGGAAACCTTCCAGAAAGAGAAGGAAAAGGGGTTGAGGAGAAGAGAACCCATAACCACGTGGGTCCCGACCTGGGACCCAAACTTACTCCACCACTGCTCTGTGCAACCAATTCCATATCTCTCTATGACTAGGGAACATAAAGATAAGTTTATAAATATGTAACTTGTGGGCTTCCTGAAACCTCCGCGGAGACTTGGAAGCAGCTGCTCTGCAGCCATCAGGCGTTTGGCTTCTGTGGTTCCAGTAGGAACCCCTTTAAGTCCCTGGCCTTTGCCCCAACAACGGCTTGGCGTTGCCCCCAGCCCCAGCCCCAACCATCAGACGGCCCCCCAGGGCACGGTGGCTCCAGGGTCAGAGACTTTACACCCAAGAATTGAGGGCGGGGCACAGCAGGGTTCCCTAAGCACTGTCACAGGCGAGTCTGGGTCTGCAGGGAGCCCGACCGGCGCCCCCCGCACCCTTCCAGGCCTCTTACCAGGCAGTCGGGGCCGAAGCACTGCATCTTGCGCTCCGCCGCGGCCACGCAGCGCCCAGGACCCTGGGGCGAGTGCGGCCAGGTGGCCGAGGGGCGGGAGGGCAGCCGCCCCGCCCAAGGCCGCCCCGCCCCGCCGTCCTGCTCCCGAGCTGCGACGCCCGAGCCACCGGATTGGCCTGTTCTCAGCGTTTGCGTTCTGCCCGCGCCGTTGGGCGTTTTGCAGGGAGCTCTGAGCGTTAGGAAGTCCAGCTCGGAGCACCTTTCTGCCCAGATTCTGCGCGGCGGAGACTCCCAGGAAGGGCAGACTCAGGTGCGGTGGCCCCAGGGAGAGAGAGAGTTTAAACCCAAGATCCAGTGGAAGCCCGAGGTCGTCTGATAAGGTGGCCAGCCCTTAGAATAAGGTGTAGAACTGTTCTGGCAAACCCTCCTGGGGCTTAGGGAGCCCAGCAGGGGTGTAGACAGAGCCCTGAGTGGGGTAGTGCTTTGTGCTGAAAACCGAAAGGGGGGCTGTTGGAAGCCACCAAGCCCTCTGAGGGAGAAAGACGAACTCTCTACTCCCATAAAGAGTTCAATGCTGAGCAAATCATCAGAGAAGCTGCATTACATGAAGAAGCGCACAGCATCAGGATGGGAGGGAGATTTATTGACAACCAGTGACATGCAAATGACACAAGCTTGCTTGCTGAAAGGGAGCGTGACTCTAAACACTTGGCAATGAAGATCAAGGGTTACAACCTTCAGGAGGGATTATAAGAAGTTCCAGATCCTTACAAGTGGGCCGATTGATCAATGGAGAAAAGCTTGAAGTTATCGAGGATTTTGTCTTGCCTGGCTCCACACTCGCTCATGGAAGCAGCAGTCCAGAGGTTAAAAGTGGAGCTGCATTAGGTAAACTTCTTGCACAGACCTCTTTAGAGTAATGAAAAGCAAAGATGCTACTTTGAGGACTAAGGTGTGTCTGACTCACGCCTTGGTAGTTTCCATTTTTTCATATAAGGGGGTACCAAACAAACAAACAACAACAAAACAGATGTTTTTCAAAGCTATGTTTTATATATATATATATATATATATATATATATATATATATATAGAGCAACTTTATCACCATCAAAGTACTCTCCATTACACTTAACACATCTACACTGAACACATCTGACAAAACTATTATTCTATTCTTGGAAACACTTTTCAAACACACCTGTTTGAATGGCTGACAGCATTTGTATTTTTCTTCTTCCCCTCTTCTATGTCGTCAACTTGCTGTCTTTTCATGTCCCTCTTCATTCACAGAAACAAAAGGAAGCCACAGGAGAGAGGTCAGGTGAGTACGGGGTTTGGGGCAAGAGATGCATGCTGATTTTTGTCCCAAACTGGCACACTGAGATGGCTGTGTGAGCAGGTACATTGGGGTCGTGGCAAGACCAGTCCCCTGCTTGCCACAAATCAGGCCTTTTTTGTCTCACACTGCTACACAGTCTTTTCAGAACCTGTCAGTAGAAGAGTTAATTAACAGCTTGGTAAAACAAGCTCCAAATGCACTGCGAATGGACATTTTCACCCATTTGGGAAGTTGACAGATGTCCAGAATGAGGTTTGTCATCAATTGATATTTTACATTTTTTGAAATGAGAACATCACGCTGATCCCTGGTGGCATAGTGGTTGTGTGCGGGACTGCAGCCCACTGGGTTGGTGGTTCAAATCCAGCAGCATCTCTCCAGGAGCATGGCTGGGCCTCCCACTCCCACAGAGGGCAGTGATACCCCAAAAGAAATGAGAACACCACTCGTATACTTGAGTTTTTCCCATAGTGCTGTCCTTGTAAGCTGTGTTCAACATCACAACAGTTTCTTCTGCATTTTCCCGAAGCATAAAACACAACAAAATTTCATATCTGCCTGCTGTTCTCTAAAATCAGTCATCACAAAAATGAGGTTCCAGCAAAAGCGCTTTTACAAAAAAATTCCACTGTGACCAGAAAGAACCTTCCCAGGCAATGCTCCTGGTTGCACTAACTCGAAGAAGATTTCTCGATGCTCACCTAATGGGGGGAAAATGCCCACTAAGAATGTTCTACTCCACCCAGCACAATTCCATTTTTGGGGGGAGAGTACTTGTATGCATGTAAAAGTTGGAAATTGAATAAAGAAGCCTGTGAGATATAGGTTTTTGTGCCAAGATGGCCAATGAAGATAGGAAGATTTGTTGTGCCAACATGGCCAGTGAACACACGTGAGGTTGGCTGAAGGGCGGAGCTAGAAATGTCTCGTGCTCTCGGATCTTCAGACCAGTGTGCAGCTCGCTGCCTTGCTTGTGCTCTGCCTCCATTCACAGCTACACTACCCGTGGGACACCTCACCCGTGCACTGTGTGGCTGTAAATTGATTTTCCTTCAAGCCCTGCTTCAGCACACTCCTGGAATAGACATCTCTTGAGCTGGGGACTGTTGGACCCTGTCATCTGGCTGGAGACCTGCCTTGCTGTTTGCTGCCTGTGGCTGGATAGCCTGAATTGCTCTACAGAGGACTTGAAGGACTTCCAGAGTATTAGCCATCTCATGGAAGTGAGTTTCACTGAGCCATTCAAACTGCTTTATAGGTTAACTGACTGTTTAGTCCTTATGTTGGACATCTATCTATCTATCTATCTATAAAATTATTAGCGTCCTGGTTTTGTTTCTCTAGAGAACCCTGTCTAACACAAAGACTTAAAAAGAATGAATGGATTTGATTCGTAGCGCTGGCAAAGGCTAGTTAAAGTACTGTCCATGGACAGCTAAAAGGACAAACCGATCTGCCTTGGAAGAAGTACCACCAGAATGCACCTTAATGGCAAGGATACATGGGCCATGTCGTCTGCACAGGGGCATCATGCTTGATCAAATGGAGAGGCAGCTCAGAAAAGGAAGACCCTCAAGATCCTCATAGACTGCAACAGTGGCTGAGAACCCCACATGCCTGGCCCCCAAAGTGGAAAGAGACAAGAAGGGGCTTTCCCCTGAACCTGAGGAAGAGGGAATGTGCCACACACCAGCTAGTGGTCAGAGTTCAGAGCTCTCAGCACCCCCAAAGGAGGATAGCTAGTCCTGCTCTTGATATGGCAGGACTCAGAAGCTAAGATGCCCTCTTCTTTTGCCAAGCTGATGTAAGGGTCTGAATTTTTAAGAGATGTGAACATAAGCTTTTAGAAGGCAGATTGAGTTTTATTTCTTAAAAGTTCGCCATATTCAATTATCTGTAAAACCCCACTCCAACATTCAACAGGTAACCTGTCTGCCTACATGGAGTAAATGTATAGTACATGGATGGTCTCTCTTCTTCAAAACAGGAGAACCACTAGTACCCAGAACAAATGTGCTGCTTTTAAAATCTTTACTTGCATTTCTGGTGAGGAAGGAATTTGCCCCTCTCTCCTGAATGCATTCTACCAATCCAACAGTCCTCTTTTTTTCCTTAAAAAAATCAATAAATCACTTTACTGGAACTCTCACAGTTCTTTTGTTTGTTTGTTTTGTTTTTGGGCCTCACTGCCCTCTGATGGTCATGGGAGCTACCCAGGAACTCTGACAGTTCTAATAACAACTCATACAGCAGTTGTGTCTAACACATTTGTACATATGCTGCTACCACCATTTCCCAAACATTTTCTTTCTACTTGAGCCCATGGTATCAGCTCCTCTTTTCCCCCTCCCTCACCCACCTGCACTCCCTTGTGAACCCTTGATAATTTATAAATTATTTTTATTTTCCTGCTTTACATCATCCTCTGTCTCCCTTCACCCATGATTCTGTTGTTCGTCCCTTGGCGTGGAGATAGGGGGACAGGTTGCACGTTGATCACAGCTATCAGCTCCCCCTTTCTCCTCTCCCCTCCACCTTCCCCCTACCCTCATGGTATCAATACTCTCATTATTGGTCCTGAGGGGTTTATCTATCCTGGATTCTGTGTGTTGAGAACTCAGATCTGTATCAGTGGACATGCTCTAGACAGATTTGTACGACAGACCCGGGGTCATAATGGGGGGGTGGAGGGGAGGTAGCACTGAAGAACTAGAGGAATGCTGTGTTTTTTGTCAGTGCTGTACTGCACCCTGTCTGTCTCATCCCTTCCTTGACACCCTTCTGTGAGGGGATGTCCAGTTGTCTACAGATGGGCTTTGAGTTTCTACGCCAATCTCTCCTGATCACGTCAAAATGGCTGTTTGTTGGGGGGCTTCTGATGCTAATGCCTGATTCCATTGACACCTTATGACCACACTGATCGTTGTGCTTCTTCCATGTGGGTTTTGTTGCTTCCCTGCTAGATGGCTGCTGGTTTAATTTCAAGCATCGAAGGCCCTAGATGCAGTATCTTGAACCAGCTGGGCACCATCAGCTTTCTTTAGCAGATGATCTTATGCACCTATTTTACCTTCAGTGATCATGTCAGGGAAGGCGAGCGTCACAGAACACCACGTTATTAGAACAAAGGGTTCTTGTGTTGAGGGAGGACTTGAGTACAGGCCCAATGTCTGTCTGCTGTCTTAATACTTAACCTAGAAATAAATATACATAGGCCTATATCCCTATTGTTATATATTGATATTATTTACATATGTACATGCTTATGTTTATACCTCTATAAGTGTCTTTTGCCTCCTAGTTCTCTCCTTTCTTTCCTTGTGCTTTCCTCCTGTCTTACGATCGTGTTTGACCTTTGCTCAATAATCAGTCCTTTCTCTTGGGTACATTGCACTTGAACCAACACCATCAGGAATTCGACACCCCCTCCCCATCGATTTTAGACCTCTTGTGGTTCCCTGGTTTCTGGGTTGGTTCACTGCCTCCCCCTCGCTTTCCCTCATCTCCTCCTCTCCGCCCAGCAAACCTTTCTGTTAGTTCGCTGCTTCATGCTGGTAGGTTTGTTGCTCTGCTAGGGCTTTGGGAAAGGGTTACTGGGGCGGATGTAGTTTCCTCTTTTATCCAGCAGGTGGCACTGTACGCCAGTGACTGTGTAGTCAACCTAAATAAACAGGTTTCAGAGAACCTCATCATCTTCTCCAAGACCGCCTGAGGAGCGGACCTCGGTAGGCAGAAGCCCAATGCTCACCTGTCTCAATTATGGAATATTCATTTCCCTGATTCTAAGCTAAGCTCCCCTGTCTTTTCTCACTTCGTTGATTCCCACTCCTAGTGCCCCCCCACCCCCACCCCCAAGAACAGAGCAGAACCAGCCCGACAGGGTTTCCCAAACTGCAGCTACAGCCACGGTAAAATCCTGCAGAGCAAACGTAGGTTTCAAATGGGGAATTTTTAAAAATAATTTTAGGCTGGGGGCTGAGCCCCGGTGGCGTAGTGGTTGTGCGCGGGACTGCGGCCCACTGGGATGGAGGTTCAATTCCAGCTCCCAGGAGCAAAGGCTGGGCCTCCTACTCCCACCACCTGAGGGCAGTGATGCCTAAAAAAACAAAACAAAACAAAACACTTCTTTCTACTTGAGTCCTTGGTATCTGCTCATCATTTCCCCCCTCCCTTGCCCACTCTTCTTTATCATAAACCCTTGAAAATGTATGAATTGTTATTATTTTTTCATGTCTTACACTGACCTGTCGATGTCTACCTTCACACACTTTTCTGTTGTCTGTCCCCCAGGGGGAGGGTTTATATGTCGATCCTTGGGGTCAGTTTCCTCTTCCTCCACCCCCCCCCCCCTCTTTACCCTTACTGGATTGGCTATTCTCAATACTGCTCCTGAGGGGTCTATCTGTCCTGGTTTCCCTGTGTTTCCAGCTCTTATCTGTAGCAGTGTACCTGCTTTGGGCTAGCCAGATTTGTAACATAGAAATGGGCTCATGATTGTGGTGGTAGGGGAGGGGGGAGGAAGCATTAAACAATTAGAGGAAAGTTGTACGTTTCATCAGTGTTATTCTGCACTCTGACTGACTCATCTCTTCCTTCTGTCCCTTCTGTAAAGGGATGTCCAATTGTCTACAGATGGGCCTTGGGTTCCCACTCCTCTCTTTCCCTCATTCACATTGATATATGAGCTTTTTCTATTCTTTGATGCCTGATACCTGATCCTATCAAGACCTTTTAATCACAGAGGCAGGTGTGCTTCTTCCATGTGGGCTTTGCTGCTTTTCAGCTAGATGGCCGCTTGTTTATCTTCAAGCCTCTAAGACCCCAGGTGCTATATCCCTTGATAGCCAGGCACCATCAGCTTTCTTCACCACTTTTGCTTATGCATCCATTTTGTCTTCAGCAATCGTGTGAGCATCACAGGAAGGTGAGCATCACAGAATGCCAGGATGTTAGAACAACTTAACACAGAAGTCTATGTACCTACACCTATTTCCACCATTATATACAAATGTATCTAGACCTCTGGAACTGTCCTCTCCCTCCTAGCTCTTTCCTCTATTTCAGATGGGGAATCTTTAGGCTGGCAGACACATGCTTCAGTCATGTTCTGGTTTGGGTTTTGGTGGGCCCAGCACCGTCCCTGCTGTACTCCGAGTACAAATTGTTTTCTGGGCCATGCATTCAATGATGAAAGGCAAGGCAAGTCCACCACACAGATTCTATCACACACATTAGCCCAGGATGGGGCGGCAGACGGCTCGTGACTGAGAACATTTGTAGACATGAGTCACTGTTCCCCACCAGGGCTGAGGCCAGGGAAGAATTGAGGCACTTGGATCGTGGGGCTGGCCAAGAATATCGGAAGTGCCATGGGCGGCCAGGACAATGAACAAACCTGTGTTGGAAGAAGCACAGCCAGAGTGTTTCTTGGCATGGAGGATGGCGAGACTGTCTCACGCACTTGGGCATGTTATCAAGGCCAGTGTCTGGAACAGAACATCATGCTGAGCGAAGAGTGGGGCAGCACTCCCTGCTGGGGAGTGGGGGCGTGGGTGGTGCAGGGAGGAAGACCTCTGAGGAGAGGAATTAGCATGAAGGTAGTCACAGTGGCCTGAAACAGAGCCGTGTCTGGGAGGCTTGTGAAAGAGCAGCCAGTGGTTCCGTCTGGAGTTATGTATGACTCAGACCCTTCCGGTGGGCAGGTAGCAATGACAGTGTCCCTGGCAGTGGTTCTCATGGATCACAGGGAGGACAGACTGGCAGGTGCCTGTACTTACTTTTATAGCTTACCATTTCAGGAAGTGGAGCTCTAGGACTGCGTTCATTTGGGAGTCGGTATGCTTTAGTTTTCTCAATGATGGACAGGGTCACGATGAGAACCAGAGAGTACAATGCAAGTGATAGTTTCTACGAACACTGGGAGCGTGGTGCATGATGTGAGACACTCTCTTGGATGATGTGCGTCTTGCTCCCCCAGGGTCTTGTTGTTACTGCTGGTGTGTCTCCTGCTGTTTCTGTTCTCAACTGCCTCGCCACCCAATTGTTTCACAGCCTCTTGTTTCTCTTTCTGTTTGTCTCTATTCTTAATGTTATTGTCTTAGATGCTTCATTTTTGATGCAGTGTCTAAAAACTGTTAAAAAGAAATTTCTCCTCTCCCCAAATCTCTCCTCCATCTTTTGAGGAGTAGCATGTCTTTCAAAAGGTGCATAGGTGAATAGCATCTTAAGACTATAGGACAGGGAAGAGACGAGCCAGTCAGGGTACAGTGTAGTGACGATGAAACATACAACTTTCCTCTAGTTCTTAAATGTTTTCTCGTCTCAACTATCATGATCCAAATTCTACCTTACAAATCCAGCTGGACTGGAAGAGGAACACTGGTACAGATGGGAACTGGAAATACAAGGAATCCAGGACTCATGAACCCCTCAGGACCAGCAGTGAGAGTGGAGATACCGGGAGGGTGGAGGGAGGGTGGGGTAGAGAGGGGGAGCCGATTACAAGGATCTACACATAACCTCCTGTCTAGAGGACAGACACTGGAGGAGTGGGTAAAGGGAGATGTTGGGCAGTGTAAGATATGAGAAAATAATAATAATGTATACATTATTAAGAGTTCACGAGCGAGGGAGGAGCGGGAAGGGAAAGGACAAGATGAGGAACTGATGTCAAAGGCTCAAGGAGAGAGCAAATGTTTTGAGAATGATGATGGCAGCAGGGTATCAAGGTGCCCGACACAATGTATGTATACACGGATTGTGATAAGCCTTGTACAAGCCCCCAATAAAGTGATCTATTTCTTAAAAGAGACCCACAGGTTTCCATGGGAGCCTCTGTCTGCTTTCATGTGTCGTGCTTTGGCTCCCCTAGGATATTTTGTAAACTCTTTCTTGGACTCGCTGTTGGGCTGGGCAGATGAAGGTGGTCGAGGGCAGAGTGTTGGCCATGACCTCATGAGCCAGAACAACACACAGTTCAAACACCTACAGAAACAAATCGTTCCATTTGAATGTCTCACAGCGACAGTTCTCGGGTTCTCAAACTGTTTAGGCTTGCAAAGCCGCGAGAAACGCAAATGCAAAAGGGACCTAGACAAACAAAGGTGGGGCCCAACGAAGGGCGCAGACAAGATCTTCTCAGAGGAGGTGCCCTGCCCTTTCCCCACCAACTCCCAGCGCTGAGGGCTTGAGGCAGACCTGTGGGAACCAAGGGGTCTCTGCTGCTCAAAACGCCCGCGGCGCCCCAGTGAAACCGAGACGGGCGAGGGCCCGGAGAGCCAGGGTGCTCCGTTTTGTCCCCCAGGGCCCTTGCTTGCCGCATCCTGTCCTGGCCCTATTCTGGGAACTTTCGATTGTCCTTATTCCCAATAGTCAACATCTGACCCAACAGGTGAAGCCACTTGACTTTAAGGCAAACACAGGACTCTCAGGTGCCAAGTGGCTATTAACCAGATGAAGCAAATGGCTGAGAACTCCACCCTTTAAGCTGCGTCCTGGATCTCTTCCAGTGTGCCTTTGTTAGCTAATTAAATGAAAAGCTAGCCATGAAATCTTGATCCACAGCGAAGGAATCTTATGTCAAGGATCTTCTATAAATCTCATATAAGGAATCTTTTATAAAGGTCTATCTAAATCTGATATAAATATAAATATTTTTATCTGTAAGTCTATAAAAATCTTGTATAAATGCTCTGTTTAGATGTTCCTTCTGTAAAGAAACAGAGGCTGTGAAGTGAGTCTAGTGAGGGGACAGGCGAAGGAACAAACGCACCGCGGCTTCAGAAATGCAAGCACACATTTCATTGACAGCACCAATGAGAGCTGGAGTGGGCAGACTCTGGGCTCTGGGTGGGGAAAGCAAAACCTCATGAGATGTGGCTTCTTCTGAGACTGATTCACAGGGTCACTGAGATGTCAGCCTCAAATAAACGCTCTGCTAAGAAGTCGATGCCTACTCAGAGTGGCCATAATGGACAGGGTAGAATTGCCCATGTAGGTTGTGTTAGTTCGGGTAGACTAGAGAAACAAGTTCATAGATATGCATATGGATATAAGGGAAAGGTTTATATACAAGTGGAATGACACATTGAGAAGGCATCGCAACCCAGTCCAGTCCAAAGTCATGAGTCCGATAGTAGCCCTTATGTCCGATATCAGTCTCTAAGGTCTCCTTCTGACTCATGAAGCTCGTGCAATGACATCAGGACACTCACAGACCAGTGAATGCAGAGTCTTGTGTCCAGTGGCGGTAGAAGCATCCTGGAGCTGGCAGGGATCTCCCAATGGCTCCTCATTTCAAGGGCTCAGGGTCCATCAGCAGAATCCATTGGCAGGAGAAGCATCTCAGCATTGGCAGGGGACTTCCCGTGGCCCCTCAAGCATCTCAGCACTGGCAGGAGTCGCTACATGGCTTCTCTGACCCCAGAGGGTTGGTTCCATCAGGATCAGCCCATGTGCCTTCTTTGGCTCCTCCACTCTCCAGGAACCAAGATCTATCAGCATGCTGTCATCTCATCTTGTCAGTAGTTCATCTCCAAGAAACGGAGTCGATGGTCTCTCCCCTCCAACTGAGAAATACCTTGAGATTTCCCAGAATGCTCAGGAGAAAGCCATGCCCACACAGAGGCCTCATGGGCTATTTCCAGATGGACAGGTTTACTCCACCCCAACTCTCCCAGGACTGAAATGGACACAGATCAGTGTCTGCCACATAAGTTTCTGAGACGAACTATTTACAGGAGTGGAAGGTTTCATTTTGTCCCAAGGACGTGCTGGTGGCTTTGATCTGCTGACTTTAATGCCAAACCACTACACCACCAGGGTTCCCCATCCCGATAAAAACCCAAACGCCAAACTCACTGCCACCAGGTCGGCGTCGACGCCCAGCGGCCTCCCAGTGGGTGTCCAAGATTATAACTGTTTATGCCAACAGAAGGTCCTGCCTTTCTCCCTCAGAGCAGCTGGTGGTTTGGAACTGCTGGCTTTGTAAATTGCAGCCCAATATATAACCACGAAAACCACTGGGATTAAAAAAATGGGGGGTGGGGGTGGGGAGTAGCTATTCAGGAAAGAACATTTCAAATCACCCCTCCCTTTTTTAGTAGTTGATTCAAAGTGTATTTTTCACTGATTTGACCGGTCATATTACAACAGTATTCTAAAAATCTACCTACACATATCATCTTGTCTTTCAAATTACTTGGTTTTGGTTCGGCCAGCATGTGAGAACCTGTCAAATTCTAGAGACGAGGCGACTGTGGGAAGGGAGTATGGGCGTCATCAGCTCCAAACCCAACTCCCGGCCATCAAGGCAATGCTGACGCATAGCGCCCCCTGTGGGTTTTCAGGAGGATAGCTGTGCACCGGAGCGAGAGCCCAGTCTTTCTCCCAAGGGGCTGGGGGGGCGGGGGGCGAGGGTTGCAACTGTCAGTCACGTGGATCCCAGCCCGGCTCATAACCATAGCACCTCCATGGCTGGTGTCCTCAGGTAGTCACAGAAGCTATTGGGCTCCAGTGATGGGAAGGATACACCCGTGTGGAGCAGAATCAGTGTGTCTAACGCAGACCCAAACTTCACCTGCTCTTCGCCATCGTCCCTGGTCCTCTGCTGCTGCGGCCGTGAAGGTTGAACTGGGCACTTTCAGGGGGTATGAGATGGACCCCGGACGCAGGAGGTGCTAAGCCAGGACCGATGGAATGTTTTCCAGCTTCTTCATGCAAAATAAGACTTGGTGAGAGGAACCACCCTCGGCAGCGAAACTGGACTCTTCTCTACCGCAGGAAGCATAAAAAGGCACGGTCAGGAGAAATTCCAAAGAAAATAACCCGCCGTGCAGTCACATTGCAGAGGGCTATCCCTTGTGCGTCTCTTGCTGCATAACGGTCAAGAAGAATCAGAAACCAGAAGTTAGAAAGGCCCGATGAGAACAGGCTATCAGAACTGCCAAGGAAGCAAAAAAAGGCAAAGCAAGCTTCTAAAAAGACAGCCACAGCCGCTACTAAGGCTCTCACAAAAGCAGCACCTAAACAAAAGATTGTGAAGTCGGGCAAAGTTTTCGCTCCCTGCATTGGTGGAAGACGCTACGTTGGCAGATAAGACTTTCAAATAAAGATGCAACTGAGAGAAAAAAAAAAGCTTAATGTATGCTCTAAATGGAAATAAGCAGATCATAATAAATAAAATCAATCCTCTATTGAAAATTCCTGTACATGAATCAGTAAACAAGTCAACAAATAAAGCGCATTTATAATAATACCGATAAAATAAAGGGGATAAATATAGGTTCTGTTGTCCTGTATTAAGTAAGACAGAATAAAAAGTTGTCCTGTCATGGAACAACTTCAAAAGCATAGATTTTTACTTTTATCCAACTTCTAAAAGGTGAAACTTTAAAGGTTTTAAAACAATTGATAGCGAATTATGAAAATCCATGGATAAGATTTGGCCACAGAACATGGAATAATGTAAAGTCATTTGAATTCCAATACACGAACACTTGCTGTATTTGTTGCAAACAGTTCCTAAAAGAGTCAGTGTCCTTATGCTAAGATGTGATCACATAGATTGTAGGGGAAGCCAACAGAAAAATGGCCAAAGGGGGTTGGGGAAAGTCAATTCAAAGGATAAAAAATAAAGGTCAGTTCAAATACAATTCACAACATAATTATACATATGAAAAATTGCTCAAGCTCCAATGTTAAAATGAAGGATGTCAAATTAAAAATATTTGGTGATCCAACAGTCCAGTGTTGAAGTCGGTGTGATAACATCGTCTTGCTCACAAAAAAAGAGATGGGTTTTTCTAGGTTATGTGAACACCATGAAGCCTTCCATACCCCCCTCCCCCCACCCCCCGCCTCTCTTTGCCTGAGAAGCAGACGCTAGTGTGGTTCACCCTCAGTCATTACACCCAGGGCAGCCCCTGTCCCTGAGGCTTCTGGTGGCTGCCCTCTCAGAAGGACAGCCAGCTGCTTCCTTCAGACTGTTCTCCTCTGTAAGCTCGGCTGACATTTGATCGCCTTGGATGGCCCTAAAGGTCTTGGAAATATTGGTGACATAGCTTCTAGCCTCACTGTGCCACTGGAGACACCTCTGTCTGGAGAATGGACAGACAAATGGTCAGAGAACAAGAGCATCCCTCTGAGGACTGACGTGCACTCGACCCAAGCCCTGCCCTTTTCAGGTCCCTCACCTGCATGGGGAAGCTGGACATTGAATAAGGAAGCCTGGAGGAGACCTGGCCTATGTGAAGTACGGTGCTGATGAAGAACACTGAGGGCATCGGGTCTTAGCCCTGTCTTGGTAGAAGCACGGCTAGAATGTTTCTTAGAAGGCAGGAGGGGGAAACTTCGTGTTACGTGCTTTGGGCGTGTTATCAGGCAAGACCAGGACCTGGAGAAGGACACCATGCTCGGGACATCCAGGGCCAGGGAGAAAGAGAAGGGCCTTTGATGAGAGGGAGCAACACTGGGGCAGGAACAATGGGCTCAGACAGACCATTGTGATGATGGCGCCACATGAGGGGATAGTTCTGTTGTACGTGAGTGCTGTGAGTCAGGCTGATTTGACGGTTTCTAACAGCAACAGCAGCAACAACAAACAGACTCCCAGGTGAAGTACAGTATGGTGATTAAGGGTCTAAACCCATGACTTTGAAAATCTGCTCTGTCCATTATAGTTGTTGTGAACTTGGACATGCTGCTAGCTTTTTGGGAACCAATTTTTCTATCTGTAAAATGGACATCACAATATTTATCTCTTACCTTAGAGATTAAATGAGATCCTATATAATGGATTTGGCTTAGTGCCTGATACACATTATCAGTACAATAAATACCTGTATTTCTTATTTTATCTCTTTATCCTAATTTACCAACTTACACAAAGTCTTCCATTGTGTTTACTTCTGTAATTTTATTTTCAAATTCTTTTTGGAATAAGTAAAAATCCAAACTCACTGACATCATTCACCTCCCTACCCCACCCCCACCCCGACTCATAGGGTCTCTGTAAGGCAGGGTAGAACTATGTCTGTGGGTTATCAAAAGTGTAAACCTTTATGGGAGTACAAAGCCTCATCTTTCTCTGGTCAAGCAGTTGGAGTCAAGCAGTTTGAACGTGTGGCCTGATCTTATGGTTGGCAGCACAGTATATAATCCACTTTGCCACCAGGCTCTGCATATTAATTAGTAATAACATTCTAGTGCTTTCTTACAAAGTTGTACCAATTTAACTAATTATTTATTTTTTTGGGGGGGGGCATCACTACCCTCTGGTGGGAGTGGGAGGGCCAGCCTTGCTCCCGGAGAGCTGTTGCTGGATTTGATCCGCCAAGCCAGTGGGCCCCAGTCCCGCACTCAACCACTACGCCACTGGGGCTGAGCCAGTTGTACCAATTTATGCCAGCTCAAACATAGGATAGTAATTGGACAACATCAGTTTTACTCTGCCAGGATTTACTGTGCCAACATTTAAATGCTCATAAACTTTGAGACAGTAATTAGATTTTTGTGATTCCGTATATGTAAAAAACGGAAATCATTTTACATGAGGGCCTTCAACATGGGACGAAAAATTAAAGGAACTTCCCGATGATTTTTATGAAGCCTCCTTTTGTATAAAGAACTCATGTGCAAAAGTGGAAAGAACTAGGCTATCAGGCATCAAAGAACAAAAAACATGTTGCTAAGCGCCCACCCTCCTGACATGATCGCTGAGGACAAAAGGGTGCAGAGGCAGACAGAGCTGAGGAAACTGATGGTGCCCAGCCACCAAACGATAAAGTAGCTGGAATCTTAAAGGCTAGAAGGTGAACAAGTGACCGTCCAGCGCCGAAACAGCAAAGCCCACATAGAAGAAGTGCACCAACTTGTGTGATCACGACGGGTCAAAGGGAGCAGACATCAAACATCAAAGAACAAGGATTAAATCAGTAAGAATGAGGGGGAGAGCAGGGTGTGGACCCAAAGCCCACCTGTGGGCAATTGGACACCCCCCTGACAGGGGAGTCACGGTGAGAGATGGGCCAGTCAAGGGGCAGTGAGGTAGCAATGAAGCATAAAACTTTCCTCTATTTCCTGAAGGTTTCCTCCCCCCAACCATCACAACCCCAACTCTGCCCTGCAGTTCCAGCTGGACTGGAGGAGGTGCACTGGCGGAGGTGGGAGCTGGAAATGAGGGAACTCAGAGTAGATGGGCCCCTCGAGGTCAGTGGTGGGAGTGGAGTTGCCGGATGGGTTGAGGGAGGGTGGGGTGGAGAGAGGAAGCCAGCTGTGGGGATCTGCAGACTGTCTCCTATCTGGAGGGCAGATGTAGGGAGGAGTGGGGGGGGGGAGGGGGGGAGATGTTGGGTGGTGTGAGATATGACAAAACAGTAATGATTGCAGAGTGGTGAGGACTGGGGGAAGGGGAGAAAGGTTGGAGGGGAGAGGAGGGGTGGCTCATATCAAGTGCAGGGGCAGATGTTGGGAGAATGTCAGTGAGGACCGGCAGGTGGGGGTGCTTGACATAGTGTGCGTAACTATGTACTGAACTATGTATGATGGAAAGCGATGTACGAGTGCCCAATAAAATGATAAATTAAAAAAAAATCCATTCTAAAAAAACAAAAGCTTCAAAGCTTTACTTATAACAGCTAAATTGTTTGGGGATGTCCTTTAAAAAAAGAGAAATGGTTAAGGAAACTACATATCTCCTGAAGAAAGTTAATGCAATCCTAAGGATAATGTTTTTGAAAATTATTCAACAGAATAGCAAATGCTTATATCACTAAGTGAGGAAACCAGTTTGCCTCATTGTGTCCCCAGGCTGACTATCATAACCTCGGTAAGGAATAATTTTACAAAGAAAGAGATGGGAAGGAAACATACTCACATGCTACTAATGGACTTTGGAGAAACTCTACCTGATTTTAAAACCCCCTTTTCCATGTGCGTTTTCTGATTCCCCCCTCCTTTATTTATGATCCCCCACCCACCCATGCACAATGACATTCCGGCCCCTGTCTGTAACTTAGGGATAAACACAAAGGACAATTTGAACTCTCTTCTGTGGACAGGATGTGCTCAGTTTTTCATGAGCAATGCAGTCGCCTCAGCTACCATGTTCAGACACAGAGGAGCTGTGAGGCCTTGTTCAAGTACTATGGGCCATTTCATCTGCTTTCTGTCTGTGGACTTCCTTGACTTAAAAAAGTGAGAGAAAGCAGGAGAGCTGGTAGAGAAAGAGGATTGTCACAGGAGCTGTAGAAATTCCAGATCAGGGAAAATTCCAGGCAAGAATTCATGGCCTGACTGGGTAAAAAATCCTTAATGTTGTCTCTTTAAAGAAGTAAACAAAATCCAATCAGAATATGTGGCTGTTGCCATTTTTGCTTTAATATTAAAAAAAATTTTTAGCTGAAATTCATGAAGTAAATGACATTTTAGATCTAACTATATAATTCTGAAGAATGCCATTTATTTTTGTTACTGTTGAGACTATACTGCAAACATACCCTGTATTAGTTGGGTAAACGAGAGAAAAAAATTCATAGACCCTCGTGGGTATTAGAAAGAACTTCATATCAAAGAGTGATTGTATATTAAGAAAACATCCCAGTCAAGTCCATATGTCCAATATTAGCCCCTATGTCAATACTAGTCCATAAGTTGCTCTTTAGACTCACGCAGTCATGCAATACTGCTGAATGTAGAAAAATCACAGACCAGTGGGTGGAAAGTCTTGTGGATCCGGTGACGGTGGGGGCGTGTCAGTGCTGGCAGAAGTCTCCATGTGGCTCCTCCAGACCAAGGACTCTGGCTCCCTCAGTGTGCCTCCCTGTGGCTTGTCAACAGAAATGTCTTGCAGGGAGATGAAGCAGAGAGCCTGACCTCCAGTTGCGATCTGATCGACAGGTGAGATCCCACCCCTTCACAAGTTGACACTGGATTATGCAACTACCACCTACACCAATTCAACACATTGTATGTATGCAATGGAGTGACACCAGTCACCTTTTTTGAGTTGTGCAGCCATTCTCATAGTCCTGGGCAGAGTTGCAGCCCCCCCTCCCCCCCGCGGCCCCACCACACACACACTGGTTGAGAACCATCCCTTCCTACGGTTCTCTTTATATTATTTAAAAAACAGTTTTATGGGCCTGTAATCCACATATCATATGATTAGTAGTTCAAGTATGTCAAGAAGAGTTATACAATCATCACCACAATCCATTTTGGGACACTTTCTTCTTTCTTGAATTTCTTCTTTTTAGATCCCCTCAGCCCCTTCTGCCATAACCCCAAGAAACCATGTTACTGTCTTTATAGACTTACCTATCCGGATTTCAGATACAGAAACATATACCAAAACAACAACAACAAAACCTAACATTAATAACAAAGTGAAAAAGAGAAAAACCTCAGGAAGGGGACATGGAAGATAGGGTGAGGTAATTAGATGGTGCCTGGCTATCAGATAAATGTTTGGGTTTTTAAAGACTTTTCTCCAAACAAGCAGCCATCTAAATGAGATATCCAATAAATCCACATGGAAGAAGCACACCACACCCATCACCAAAAGATTGCAAATCATGTAATCCAAAGTAAAAGGAGGGATTTCTATCAGAGCGTACATTGTGAGAATCCGGGGCAAGGCAGGCTGTGGACGGCAGGGGGAGCCCAAGATACATTTCTGGGAACTACATAGGAAATAATCCTTGATGACCTCCCTCTATCCATTACTGAGGGATGTTAAGAAAGTTGTTTCTAAACGAAGTGCTTTGGAGAGATGTGAATAGAAGATCAAAGGATAATCCTGACTTGAATGGTTAAACCTTGTCAATTAATTCCCCCTCTCTCTGATGCACACAGAACCTGATCTGGTTTTCAGCGTTTTCTGTGGATTTTTTGTTTGGTTTTGTTTTTTTGTTTGTTCATATTAGGGTTCATTTCAGAAGTGTTATGTCATTGGGGGGAATCATCCTTTTGAAATGACGTAACATGTTGTTCTGTTTGGAGGTTTATGAAACCCAGGATTGATGAATTCGAAGGGGCAGCAAGGAGAAAAAGTTTCAGGATGTGTTGTTTGTGTTGTTGTTGGGGGGGTGTGCAGGGCAAAAGGGTGATGATGTCAAGGAGTACGGGAAGAAAAAGAATGCTTGGAAGTTGACTGTAATAGCAATTGTGTCATACTGCTTGATGTGATTAAAGTATAGAATATTATATATATATATATATTTAGACCTCAGATTCTATTCTGCCAATTAATAATACATTTTAAAAAGTAGATAACATTAAAAACTAAAGCAGCTTTAAAATGGGTCAAAAGGGAGATCAAATGATACATTGTTAAATTTTAGTCTAACTGCATCTTCCACAATCCACATTCCATTGCATTCTGCACGGTATCCACTCTATTCATATCGCTGGTCTATCTACAGTCAGGTGGGCTTCAACAGAGGCTAAATCCACATGTATCTCTCCTTCACTTAAAAAAAATTCTCTGGTTTACCTTCGGATCATATAAATCTTTTGCTTTAGCTTAAAAAATATTTTAATGGAAACGATTTTTAAATGGGTCAAAAGGGAGATTAGATATTACATTTTGAACCTAATTGTGTCTACTATAATTATTTTTACAATACTTTGTCTGATGACAAGCTACTCAGAAGCCTGGACTAAAATCAAAGGGGATTCACTGGAGGCTTAATCTAATTATGGACCCTGCAAATGGATTTGGGGCTTCCACTATGGTTCATAGCTTTCTGCAAACAGGTGCTCACAATTTAAGCTCTGATACCATTCCCACCTTTGGATTTGGATTATATTATTTACAATCCTTGAAGCACACACACTGGTATGCTTTTTCCCTATGGATTTAAGTGATGTCTCATTTGAATGGTTACTTGTTTGAAGCTAAGCTTTTAGACCTCAGATGCTATTCTTTCTGAAAGCCACCATCTTCACGAAGGCAAGCTTAAAGCAGGGCCATGTCACAGAACCTCATTGTTCACAGATTGGGGCTAGATTTAAGTGCAAGTCCCAAATCCTTTCATATAGCTCTGGTTTATAAATGACGCTGTTTCCCCTTAGAGACATCATTATCATTTTATGTTAGAGAGCAAAATCAGTCATCTCCCAGGGATGTACTGTAATTCTATTGATAGCCATTAATTTAGTCAATGATGTAGTCGAGACAAGGAAATTATATGAGGAGGTGCTCCTCCCCTCCCCGCCCTTCCCTGGAAAAGACAAAAAAGTGGGGGAAAATGCTCTGCTAGGTAGAGCTATGGTAGCACACACTTTTCCCACTAGGTGGGCATTAAGCTACTGGCTCTGAGTTAGTGCACCCAGTTGTGCCACCTGGGAAGGTTCTCTCAGATCACAGTAATTTTTTTTCATAAAAGCAGTTTTTCTCTGAACCTTGTTTATTTTGTGATGACTGGTTTCAGAGAACTGCTTGCGGCTTGAAATTTTGTCTCCTGCTTGGGATAAATGCCACAGAAACGGTTGTGTTCTTTTTAAAAAATATATTAAATACTTTTATTGGAGGATCTTACAGCTCTTATCACAATTCATACACTCATCCATTGTGTCAGGCACATTTGTACATATGTCGTTATCATCATTTTCAAAGCATTCTCTTTCTACTTGAGCCCTTGGTATAAGCACCTCATTCCCCACCAGCCTCCCAGCTCCCACCCTCTCACCCTCACCAAAACTTGATAAGTGATAGATTATTATTTTCCTATCTTACATCATCCTCTGTCACCTTTCACCCACTTTTCTGCTGTTCATCTCCCTGACAGGAGGCTATGCGGTCATCTTGGTGATCTGTTCTCCCTTTCTTCCCTCATCTCCCCCTATCCTTCTGGTATCTTTGTTTTCATTGCTGGTCCTGAGGGACAATCGATCCTGGTTCCCTGTGTTTCAGGCTCTTCTGTGTTGCAGTGTGCATGTTCTGGTCTAATCCTATTTGTAATTCCTGGCTGTTACATTGCCTCTGATTAATCTCCATTAGACATCCTATGCCCTTCTCTCCAGTGATTTTAGTTTAGTTGTTGATCCCTTGTCCCTGGGTTCTCTGCACTACACCCTTTCTCCCACCTTTCCTTCTCCCATAACCCCCTAGAACCATTGGTTCCTTTTTTTTCTACTCCAAATTGTTTATCCCATCTATCTTATCTAGATAAACACACAGCGATATTAATAATTGCCATGCTCAGGGAAACCCAGATAAAACAACAAAGAAACACAAAACCAACAAACCAACATTATCAACAACAAATAGATAAACAAAAATAGCAACAGCAAAAAGAAAGTCTGTGAGAATAAAGGAAAATTTTCTATAAATAGTTCCAGGATTTTTTTTTTTTTTTTACATTCGGGAGTGGTTTCTCGTTGAGTCCCAGCTCATCCCATCAGAATATCTGCCCAATATCTGGCACAAGACAGCTAGACCAGTCATCTCCAGCCTCCACACCACTGCGGGAACCTCTGCCTGGCCTCCGCTGTGTTCTTGCGTAGGAGGGTAAATCCATCCAGCATCTGTGGGACCCTCTACCAAAGTAGAGGGCACACCACACCACCTCCTTCAGACAGAGTTGGAACCCTTCCAGTCCCGTAGACAGGCCATCGGGGCTCAGCTATCTCCTTTGTCTCCACATCTATTTTGGTATTCCTCAGGGATTTCATCCCTTTGCTGCCCTCGCTGCCCTGTGGCATGCTCTTGGTGTTTTCCCCAGTATGACTGGGTCAGATGGAACACAATTCCCGCACTGTCTCCAGTGTTGTCCCCCACAGAATTACAGTTCACTTAGGGATATCATGTCTCCTGGTGGGGCCTACCCTATGGTCCTCTCTATGCATTGTCTGCTCTGAGCAGAAATTTCATCCTCGGGGCTTGGTGAGCGACGTGGCATTCCCTTGACTCTCCATCCCTTTTTGTTCTAATCAGATGTGTCCCTCTCCCCAAGTTGCAGCTTTAGCTACAGAAGTTCATTCTTTGAGGGTGGGATGTGGGGGGGACGGGAGAGGTGACACTATGGGGTGGCAGAATTACCCTAGTCAGAGACATTACTGTGGAGGTTGGGCAGATATTCCCGCAGCAGTATGGAACATCCCAAAGGGTGGGCAGATGTTATCCCAGTCACTTGTAGGGCCTTGGGATGTAGGCGGGAGTTCCCCCAGCCATTTGGGGTGCAGCGGAGGGCAGGCATGATTTACGCAGTGGAATGTAAAGTCAATGAGTGTGGGTGAGAGCTCCCCAACTGGGCCATTAGCATTGCCCTAGGCAGAGGGGAGTGGTCTGAAGGCTGGTAGTTGTGTGTGAAAGGGAAGAGAGGGGGAAGAGAAAGAAAAAAGAGAAAGGAGAAAACAAAGCCAAGAACAAAAATAAAACCAAACAAAGACATACACACAAAAGCAAAGACAAAAAAGTCAAAACAAGAAAAGCTGAGGCTATGCCAGGAATAAGATAAGGGCTAGAAGAAGGAAAGGGAAGGAAAGGGAAAGAAGAAAACAGAATAAGAAAGAATAAAAATAAATAAAGAGATAGCTGAACCTGGTGCCATGCTGTGTGCAGCACTGCCTCTGAAAGCAGGCTGGAACTCTCCCCGCTGGCTGGGCGGAGGTGCCCTAGGTGGAAGGCAGGACTGGAAGCCAGCCATGGTGTGTGAAAGGAAAGAGAGCCAGGGAAGGAGGAAAAAAAGAGGGAAGAAAGAGAAAGAAGAAAAACAGAACGAAACACAGTGGAGTCTGCTGAAACCGACTGGTGGGAAAGAGAGAAGAACAAAAATGATGACTAAAGAGACAGCTGAGCCCTGATCGCCTGAATGTTGGTGGGAAGGTATAGACCCTGCCCCAAGGTGGCGAGTGGGTGTGATCTTTAGATGTAGTCCCAGGGGTGTGGAGTGAACTTGCCCTAGTCTGTGAGATCACTGTGGAGGCCAGGAAGAGGCTTCCTTAGCGCCGTGGAGCGCTGAGAGAGCTGTCTAGCTGCCTTGTGTGGTGTGCAGCACTCCCGCAGAGGGCAGGCTGGCTCTCCCCCTCCACTCTCCAGCCCGCTCTGCTGTTAGTGGCCTGGAAGCCAGCAGCGGTGTGTGAAAGGAAGGCAAGAGAGAGAAGAAGAAGAACGAAGGAAAAGGAAACAAAACAAACAAAACTGTGCCCCCTGAGATTGACTGTGGTGGGAAAGAGAGAAAGGAGAGAGAAGAAAGAGAAAAGACAAAGAATAAAAAATAAGGAGCTAGCTGAGCCCTGATGGCCTGTCTATGGGATTGGAAGGGTTGGAAAGGTTCCAACCCTGTCTGAAGTAGGTGGTGTGGTGTGTTCGCTTTGGTGGAGGGTCCCACAGATCCTGGACGGATTTACCCTCCTAACCAAGAACGCAGTGGAGGCCAGACGGAGGTTGCCGCAGCGGTGTGGAGGCTGGAGATGACTGGTCTAGCTGTCATGTGCCACATGCAGCACTGTAGCAGCTGGGAGGAAGTTCCCTCAGCCACCTGTAGGGTCCCAGGACAGGCAAAGAAGCCCCCAGTCTCAAGAAGGACTATGAGAGACAGACAGGATCTCTCCAGCTGCGTGCAGGTCCACTGAGGGCAGACAGTAGCTCCCCCACCCCTCACCACTGCGCTTGTGGAATTGTCCTAGTTTGTGCCTAGACTGCTGATGCCCCAGTAGCTCAGAGAAGTTTTTATTCTTTCCCCCCGGCCAAGTGGAATTGAATTAAATTAGCCCCCTGGCTCTGGGCTGTCCGTTGAGGCTCTGTGGAACAGTTCTGAGACTGTTTGCCCATGTCGAAAGCCTCTGGGCTATGCTCTGTAGCTAACTTCTGGCACGCCTTGGTTCTGGCTACCTTGTGATGTTGACAGGTGCTAAAGGGCATGTTCCACAGTTTGTCTTGGAGCTAAACAATATGGCTGTTATTTGAAGTTTTTATCATGAAAATATCTTTTCTCCTTTTTATCTTGGGCTTGGGAGGTGCCCCGATCTCGGGGCTGTCACGCCGACCCCCAGGGGAGGAGGTCAAGACTGTCAGAGAGGTTTTCTTCTTGACCAACTGGAACTGAATGCCCCCCACCCTCTCCCATTTGTGTGATCCAACAGATTCATTTCCTGCTGTCGTTTCAGTTGCTGCAACTCTGTAGCTGCCCGTGCCAAGCCCCGACTGTGAGTGTCAGGCAGCCGACAGCGCGGTGATCTCTGCTGTGACCAGCTTTCAGAGGCTCTCCTCCAGTCTGGCATCACGACCACTTTTCGACAGCAGCCTGGGCCAATCGCTGCTTGGTGCGGGACTGCAACACCAGGGACTGGCAGAGCCTGCAAGCCTAGCACAATGAACTGAAAGGATCTCCATGCATTCTCAGTTCGCTTTGTGATTGAAAATTACTTAAAAAAGTGGAGGTCTGGACCAGACCCTAGTGCCCTTATTTCGATTCTAGTACTTGGCCTTTCAGTCGTGTTCCCCTTACTTCTTTATTTTCTGGTCTGGCAGCAGAAGCTCTGGGTGGGAAAACTCTACCTGGATACCATCTTCCCTCTAGCTTCCCCAGAAATTGTTGGGGTGTTGAACCCAGCTTATAAGGACGTCACTATGGAAAAACTCAAGTGTACAAGTGGTGTTCTTGTTTTTTTAAAAAAGTGTAATATTGATTGATGACAAACCTCATTCTGGACATCTTGACAGATGTCAACTTCCCACATGACTAAGAATGTTGATGAAATTTGTGCTTGAAGACCAGCAACAGATCACTGAAGATATGGGGAAGTTATCTTGGAACTTGGTTCAGCAAATTTTAGTGGAAGATGTGGGAATAAGGGTCAGTGAAATCTATGCCTCTGGTTCTGATGGACCAGGAAAAAGATCATTGAGTGGAGCCATGCTGTGCTTTGAAAGAACCCAGTGAAGTGCCCCAGGCTTTTTTCCCCAAAGATCATTACTGGTGAGGAGACATGTTGCTATTTTTATGACCCCCAAAGCAAAAATCAATCAGGCTAGTGGAAGAAACTATCATCACCACCCCCCCACAAAAGCTCATCAGATGAAATCAAATATCAAGATGGTGCTCATTTGTATTTTTGATGTGAGAGGGATAGTGCATTTGAAGTTAGATCCACCACGTCAGACTGTCAATCAAGCTTTCTATTTAGAGGTTCTGAAAAGCTTGCATAACAGTGTGTAACAAAAAACCCTGATTTTTGGCAGACAGGGGACTGGTTTTGCCACATGACAATGCACCTGATCACGCAACCATCTCAGTGCACCAGTTTTGGAAAAAACAGCATGCTTCTCTTGCCCCACACACCTGACTAATCAAACTTCATTCTGTGTGACTTCTTTTTGTTTCCTCAAGTGAAGAGGGACATACAATAACAACAATTTGATGACATCGAAGAGGGGAAGAAAACACCCTCATCTAGTTCTGCTCTCATGGTAAAAGAGGCAATTGTGCCAAGAGACAATTCACCACACATTTCATCTCCTCCTCTGATTCCTGACTCTTTCTTCCTCTGCTGTTCCAGTTGAAGAGAAATTAATTATTGTGCCTTTGATGGCTGTTTGCAGATGCTTAAGATGTCAAGCACCACTCAACAAATGTAGAGAGGCAGAACAGAAGCAACAAACCCATAATTAGGCAAAATTACCAGTGATGTCCCATGGAACAATCACCCCCAAATCGCCAAGTCAAGAAATCAAATCCGATGAGGTGTTTGGTTGTACACAAGGAACATCGGCAGCTACTCTTTGTTGCTGCTGTTAGCATTGTTGTAAATCTTACCCATCACACAACTTTTACCAGCCGAGCAACTTCTTTGTTTTAAAAATAATTTTATTGGGGACTCATACATTGTTTTTCACAATACAGAAATAAACATACTGTGTCAAGCATCCTCACATGTCCACTTCTATTATCGTTCTCCAATCATCCGCCTTTTCCCTTGAACCCCTAGTATTGGCTTTTCCATCTCTTCCCCTCTTCCCCTGCTCTCTCCTCCCTACCAACCCTCAATACTTTATACATTATTTTTGTTCTGTCATATCTTACACTGCTCGACCTCTCCCCCAACCTACTCCCCTGATGCCCATCCTTCAATAGGAGCTTATGTGTATATCCTTGCAGTTGGTTTCGTCTCTCTACCCCACCTTCTCTCTACCCTTCCAGCAGCTGCAATCTAACCACTGACCCGAAGGGGTTCATCCATCTTGGTTTCCCCATGTCTCCAGCTCCCCTCTCTACTAGTGTACCTTCTCCAGTCCATCTGGATTGGTAAGGTAGAGTTGGGATCATGATGGTTGGGGGGGGGGGGGGGGGGGGGGGAAGGAAGGCTTCAGGAACTAGAGAAACCAAGCAACTTCTTGACAACACTTACAAGAATCGGTTGTTTAACTCTACACCAAATCACTGTGATTTAAAAAAATCAATTTACAATTACAGGCATCTAACTATGATGCTGTGTATTATCTTTTTATGATTCCAATTTTTGTGGAGGTGAAAATACAGCAATGCAGACACGGACTCAAAATCTACAGGCAGAGTTCAGTGGCACTGATGATATGCTTCATATTGTACCACCATCCTCACCATCGTCTTCTGGATCTTTCCGTCACTATTCATTGACTCTCGCTGCTGGGTAAGTGTTGCAATCAGTAGTCCTTTAAAACCCACCAGGTGCTCTGCACAAGGATAGACTGTCTGCTCTTTTAAAGATGCATCACCTAGGAATCATACAAGGGGCGACTATGAATTGAAATCTACCACGTGGCAGGGAGTATCTCTTTGCTTATTTTACTCATGCACTCTTTCTTGCTTTTTCATTTGTCTGTGGCTAGACATTTCGAACCTTTTGCACCTTGATTCACTGATAAGAAATGCATTTTATCTAATGACTCGGCACGAACACACACAAACACACACGACATTTGCTGTTGAGTGGATTCTAACAAAGTTAAACAAAGTTCCCTAGAGTGTTCAATGGCTTACTGTGGCAGTCACGGATCTGTGTCAATTTCATCACTGGGAGTGTAAGGGTGGAGTCTAGCCTGCCAAGCTGGAGATAGCCAATGAGGCCTCTGTGTGGGCATGGCTTTCTCCTGAGAATTCTGGGAAGTCTCGCAGTATTTCTCAATTGGAGGTGAGAGACCACTGATTCAGTTCCTTGGAGATAAACTACTGACAAGATGAAATGACAGCATTCGGATAGATCCTGATTCCTGGAGACTGGGGGAGCTGGAGGAGAAGCCACATGGGTTTACCCTGATGAAACCAAACCTCTGGGGCCAGAGAAGCCACATAGAGACTCCTGCAAGTGCTGAGATGCTTCTACCACCAATGGATACTGCTGATGAACCCTGAGCCCTGGAAATGAGGAGCCATGGGGAGGCCCCTGTCAGTGCCAGGATGCTTCTACCACTACTGGACACACAAGACTCTGCACCCACTGGCCTGTGATTGTCCTGGTGTTATTGCACATGTTTCGTGAGTCAGAAGGAGACTTTTTAGATTGGTATTAGACATATGGGCTAATATTGGACTTATGACCTTGGACTGGGTTGGTTGGTATGCTTTCTCCATGTTCCATTCATCTTGTATATAAACCTTTCCCTTATATCTATATGTGCAATTATGAATTTGTTTTTCTAGTCTACCTGGACTAATATACTTACATTTGAAAAGTAATATACTTACATTTGAGGGGATTAAAAAGCATCATAAAAATGGAACTAAAAGAAAATGGATTTTTTCCTGAAACTACTAGAAGTGTCCTTGGAGATTGTTAGGACTTTTATCCAATGCTCCTCTAGGGGGACTTGAATCTCCAACCTTTTAGTTAACATCGAAGCACCTTTAGCATCTGCCCTCCTCCAAACCAAAGCACTGACTGCCATAGGTTTTAACTGCTAACAAGGAGTCTCATAGGACAGGGTAGAACTGCTTCATAGAGTTTGAGAGACTGCGACTATGACTATTATGGAAGACGATCTCCTCGCCTCTCAGAGCAGAGCCACAGTGTGGTCAAGCCACCGTGGTGAGCAATACAGCCATGCTTCATATATGGAGCCACCAGGGCTCCTTTGTACCACTCAGGATTTATCAATGAGAGAAAAGTTTAATATTGTCCTGACTCAAAGCTCCCTGCCCTAGAGTTGATGCCAACTCATAGCACCCCTGCCGGGGCAGAGGAGAACTGCTCCTGTCAGTTTCCAAGGCTCTAGGAGAGTAGAAAGGCCCCCATCTTTCTCAGAAAATGAGCGGCTGGTGGTTTAAGACTGCTGGCCTTGTGGATCTCAGTCCAACATGTAACTAATCCACCACCACGGCGCCTTCATCTTCCCGCTTGTCCAGGTGTCATGACCTCTTTGCTTTCTTTTTCAAAGCAAGAAAATATTCTGCCTCTGATTCAAGAAGATAGTTTCATGGACTAATGACTGATGGTATCTCCCCCTCACTCCTCACTCACTCCTCACTCACTCACTCACTCACGGCCATGGAGTCTGTTCCGACTCAGAGCTACCCGATAGGACCGAATAGAACTGCCTCCTCGAGTTTCCAGACTGCTACTTTTTATGGGAGCAGTAAGTCTCATCTTTCTACTCCCTTTCATGGCTAGGAGCTCACAATTGGACAAAATATCATCTCATGGCTTGGGCATGAGCATTCATTTTTAGTCTTTGCCTGTTTGATAATCCGAGATGATGCCAAGTTATTGCTTCGATTTCAAATTCTTCAGTACTAGGTACTCATTGAGTCTACCGGGTCTCGCACGGAACCATGGGCAGGGTAGAAATGCTCTCTCAGGGGTCTGAGAGTATAACTTTCTAGAGGAATGGAAAGTCTCCTCTCCCTCTTGAGGAGTGGCTAGAGGTTTCCAGCTGCTGACCCATCACTTAGTCGTCCAAAGCGTATGCACCACACGATCCAGGCTCTGCTCTCGTGACTAGATAGGCTACATATTTTGGGAAACTGCTATGTTTTTGGAAAATGTCAATGGCAGTTCACGGTTCTCATCCTCCAGTGCCTTTTAGAATAATTGAAAAAAGAACAAACAAACCGGTTCTCAAGGCTGTGTTCAGGTATCAGAACAACTGCTCAGCTTGTGGGCAGTGAACCTGAGCTCTGCAAGAGGGTGTTCTCACGGCATACCTGGATTGTGTTTCTTTGAAACTGGGATGGGTCTCTTAAAATACATTTATTTATATATTTATGTAAAACTATATTTATTTATAATATGTAAAATAAACCTCAGACTATTGAAGTGGGTACCCGGGCTGGAGAGGGGTCCATGGGCCTTCTTTGCTTAAGAAGCACCGAGGGCATGTGTCACTGTTAGGTACCACTGAGTCAGTTCTAACTCACAGCCAGCAAGAAGCATTGTCCTGCCCTGCCCCATCCTCACAGCTGTTATTTTTGAGCCCATTATCGCGACTACTGTGTCAATCCACCTTGGGAAGGGTCTTCCTCCTTCTTCTCGCCCTTCTACTTTACTAAGCACGATGCTTTTTTCCAGAGATTGATTTTCCTGATAACATATTCAAAGAATGTGAGACAAAGTCTCAAGATCTTTACTTCAAAGGAACATTCTGGCTGTACTTCTTAGAAGACAGACTTGTCTGTTTCTTTGTTTTTAGGCAGTCTGTGGTACTTTCAATATTCTTCACCAGCACCGTAATGTAAACACATCAATTTCTCTTTGGACTTCCATATTCAACAGCCGTCTTGCACATGCATATAGAGCAATTGAAAATACCATGGTTTGGTTCAGGCTCATCTTAGCTATCCAAGTGATATTCTTGCTCTTCAACACTTTAAAGTGGTCTTGAGCAGCATATTTACCCAATGGAATGTGTCATCTGGTCTCTTGCCTGCTGTTCCATTAGCATTGATGGTAGGTCCAAGCAAGATGAAATTTTTGACTACTTCAAACTTTTCGCCATTTGTCAAGTTCCCTATTGGTCTGGTTGTGAGGATTTAGGTCTTCTCTACACTGAAGGCTGTAATCCTTTATCTTCATTAGCAAGTGCTTCAAGTCATCACTTTCAGAAATCAAGGTTCTGTCATCGGCAGATTGTTATTGTTGTTGTTAGTTCTCATTAAGTCAGTCTTCTCTCCCCCCCCCCCCCCACATCCCCCCCTCCAAAAAAAAAAAAGTCCGTTCCAAACCATAGCAACTTTATACACAAGAGAACAAAACACTTCCTGGTCCTGTGGCATCCTGACGTTTGTTCCTATGCCTGAGCCTGTGGTTGCAGCTGCAGTGTCCAACTCTTCGAAGGCTTCTATCCTTTGATTCCTCTCTGCTTTACCTAACTGAATGTTTTCTCCAGAGATGGGTCTTTCTTGACAACATGTCCAAAGAATGTAAGACAAAGGTTCTCCATCCTTGCCTTCAAAGAGCACTCTGGCCGCACTTCTTCCAAGTCAGATTGGCTCTTCCTTTTAACCGTCCATAGTATTTTTCATATTCTTCTCCAGCACCAAATGCAATCGATTCTTCTCTGGTCTTTCTTATTCAGTGTCCAACATTCACATACATCTCAGGCAATGGAAAATACCATGGCTCGAGTCAGGCACACCTTAGTTCTGAAAGTAATTTCCTTGCTTTTCAATACTCTGAAGAGGTCTAGTGCAGCAGATTTACCTAATGCAGAGAATCGTTCAATCACTTGACCACTGCTTTCATGAGCATCTATGTGTGGATCCAGGTAAGAAAAAATCCTTGACCACTTCAATTTTTTTCTCCACTTATCGTGATGTTTACTACTGGTCCAGTTGTAAGGATTTTGGTCTTTTTTGCCTTGAGTCAATCCATACTAAGGCTGCAATTCTTGAATTTCATCAGCAAGTGCTTCAAGTCCTGCTTGCTTTCAGCAAGCAAAGTTGTGTTATCTGCATAGTGTAGGTTATTAATAAGTCTTCCTCCAATCTCATTACCAAGTTCTTCTTCATCTAATTTAGATTCTCAGATTATTTGGTCAGCATGCACAATTTTCTTGATTTTAAACCATGAAGTGTTCCCTCTGTCTGTTCACAAAACTGCCTTTTGATTCATGTCTAGGTTCTACATGACTAGAATGAAGTGCTCTGGAATTCCTATTCCTTTCAAGGCTATCCATAATTTTCTATGATCCACATAGTGGAATGCCTTGGCATAGTCAATCAGGAACAAGTATACATCTTTCTGGTGTGATCTACTTTAGCCAAGATCTACTTGACATCAGCCATGATATCCTTTGTTTCAAGTCTTCTTCTGAATTCAGCCTGAATTTCTGGCAATTGCTGTTCAATATACCAGAGCAACCGCTGTTGGATGATACGCAACAAAATTTTACTTGCAGTGGTACAGTCCTACAATTTGCACATTCTGTTGGGTCACCTTTCTTTGGAATGGGTACAAATATCAGATATCTTTCAGCTAGTGAGTTAAAGTAATTGTCTTCAAAATTTCTTGAACCAAGTTAATGCCTCCAGTGCATCATCAATTTGTTGAGACATTTCAGTTGGTATTGAGTTGGAATACAATTTCTGGATTCTTAGGGAACCTTGGACTTCTTCGTTCAATATCATTCATTCTCGTTTATGTGTTTCCTCTTGAAATGGTTAAATGTCAATTAGTTCTTTCTTCATGGGTGATATTCTCCACATCATCCCACAGTTTATCAAGTTTTCGGTCATTAGCATCAAGGCAGCAAATCTGTTCTTGAGTTTTTCTCAAAATTCAAGTGGAATATTTTGGCTCTTGCAGATTTACTCTAATTTTCTTCAGGTTTAGCCTGAACTTGCATATGTGCAATCGATGATCTGTTCTACAGTCAGCCGCTATCCTTGTTTGAACTGCTGATAGTGAAGTTCACCATCATCTCTTCCCAAAGATTAGTTTATTTGACTTCTATGTCTTCCATCTCGAGATGTTCATGTTTTGTTGCTGAAAAATGGCATTTGTGATGAAGCAGTTGTTGATCTTGCAAAATGCTACTATTCAACCTACAACTTTATTTCTGTCACCAAGGCCATACATATTTTTTCCAAGTACTCTTTCTTTGTTTCCAACTTTTGCATTCAATTGCCAATAATTAGCAATGCTTCCTGATCGTATGTTTGATCAATTTCAGTCTTAAGAATTTTGTAAAATTCTTCACTTTTTGCATCACTAATTTTTGTGGTTGGTGTATAAATTTGAATGATAGCTATATTGACTGGATTTCTTTGTATGGGAATTGACCTTACCCTATCTCTGACAGCATTGTATTTCAAGATAGATCTTAAATTTTTATTTTGATAATGAATGTCCTGTAGTTCCTCTTGCATCTGTCATTCCTTGCATAGCAAACCATAGGACTGCCTGATTCCAAGTGGAAAATGACAGTCCATTTCAGTTCACTAACACCTAGGATATTGGTCGTTTTGCATTCTATTTAATTTTTGATGATTTCCCATCTTTCTAGATTTATATTTTGTACATTCTAAGTTAAGATTATTGGATTGTTGTATATGTTTCTTCTCATTTTGAGGCCTATCCCACCAACAAAAGAAGATATTGAAGATTTTACTCCTAAATCCTTTACTGCATCCACATTATTATGGTTGAAGTCTTGACCCCTGCCTGAAGATGTTATTCTATCTGCATTATTATCCTATTTTGAGAAGGCAACTCTTCTTCAGCCATCTTTTGTATGAGATGAAAAAAAAATCTTGGAAATAAGCAATGACAAAGGCTACACAACAGTATGAATATAATTAATGCTACATCTACAAATTATTATGATGGTATGTATACACATACAACACATATATATTTTGTACCATAATTATAAGTTTTTATAAATAAGAACTATCACTTTGAGTTTGGGCTCTGATAAGTTGTGGGTTATGGGTGGTATTTCTCTTGAGATTGAAATAACTTGCTTTCTTCCAGTTCTTGCCTCCTTAGCCACTTCTATAGCATGTGGAACAGGATGTGATATGATAGTTTTACTAAGACCTGGGCTGCTGACCAAAAGGTGAGTGGTTTGAACTCACTCTTCCTGCTTCAGGAAAAGATGTGGTGGCCTCTCTCCATAAAAATATAGCCTTTGGAACCATAATGGACTGTTCTACCCTGTCCGACAGGGTCATGATAAGTCATAATTAATGACAACAGATTTATAGCCAAGAGGATACAATTGTGCTTATTTGGGTTTGATCTAGAGGTGAAAAGAAAATGCATTTTATGGGAGATAGTTTGCATTTTCATGAATAAAACTGCATTATGGGGAGGTCAAAGCACGACTTAGTTCTTCAGGATCCTGCCAGAGAGGAATAGCTCACTCAGTTCACCGAGTGAAGGACAGTCACCATACAGGAGCTGGAGGTTTAAAGGATGTGCACTGCTTCCATCCCTTCTCAGGGTGATGAGGTGCCAAGTCCTCTGGGATTGGCTCTCTTTTTAAGGCTGAATGGGTGGCAAAACCCACCAATCTTCTTGCTAAGGCTCCATGAGGAAGTGAAAATTTTAAATTGAATTCTCCTATCCATAATCTCTTTTGTGATGTACCATAAATTCTAATCTGATGTTCATGACTATAATCCCATTTTGAAGAGAGTGCTGTGTTGTACGAATGGGCAGAATTAAGGTGGAATACATTCTGAGTCTGCCGTATTAGAAGGTGTGTGTGTGTGTGTGTGTGTGTGTGTGTGTATGTGTTAGTCTGGGTAGACTAGAGAAACAAATTCATAGACACTCATATGTGCCTAGGAAAGACCCTTAAATACAAGAGTAATTGAATATTGAGAAAGCATTGCAGCCCAGTCCAGATCAAGTTCATAAGTCTGATATTAGTCCACATGTATGATACCAATCTATAAAGTCCCCTTCAGAATCACAGAGCACACTTAATGATGCTGAATACAGGAAGATCACAGGCCATTGGTTAGGAAAGCACCTCAATGCTGGTAGGGGTCTCCCCATGGGTTCACCAGCTCAGGACACTGGCGTCGCTCTATGTGGCTTGTCAGCTCCAATGTCTCCCAGGGAGTGAGGGAGGGGTGGAGAGAGAGAGAGAGAGAGAGAGAGGGAGAGAGAGAGAGAGAGAGAGAGTCTCCCACCTCCAAGGAGGAATCTAAGAGTTCCCAGAACCCTTAGGAGAAGGCCATGTTCACACAGAGGTCTGATTGGCTGTGACCTGATTGACAGGCTAGACTCCATCCCTTCGCTCTCAAGCCTCTCCAATTGACAATAGATTATATAACTACCACAGTGTGAACCAAGTCACCACCATTTGTTTCCTTGGGGGTATGATCTGCTGAGAGACAAAAACCACACCTTCATGAAAGCATCCCCCTATTACTAAGAGATACAACTTGGAAATAGACAGAATTCTTGAGACCATCAAGGAAGGAGAGTCACTATAAGAACATGTTTAAAATTCCAGTCTCAAGAGGTGAAGGCCATGCCACAGCAAGACTGGAGGCCAGAGTATGGAGACCAGGAGACACAGTAGAAGATCAAGACTATGGGCAATTCCTCAAGTGTCTCTTCAGTTTTCCTGTTGCTACTCTCCTAGAAACACGCTTCATTTTGAGGGGACTGGCATCATGGCCTATGAAGGAAGAGGCCAAGGGACAAAGTGACTGAGAGGCTAAGGGAAACAGACAGATTTGGCTTCTGGCTGAGAAGAGGTGTGGCTGTGGACAACTGACCATGTTCTTAATGTTTTTGATTCTGGCTAATATAGACCTGTTAATAGCCCTAATAGCTCATTTAATCATGAACACTGCCTGTCAGTTCTCTGTGGTGGTAGTAACAGTGATTGAACCTAGCAGAGAAGCAGAGTGCGGTGGAAGGAACACCTGTTTTCAGACTAGTTTAAAGTAAGTCAGAGGGTGGATGGAGGCAAGTCTGAATTCTGCCTTGTGGCAGACAGTCTGGGTTTGTATGGAGATGGACTCTTCTCCATTGTGTAGCCAAAGGAAGTCAATTATGGCTAATGTCTCAGGTTTTTTACCTTCTTTGCCTGTCCTCCCCTAGAGGGTTCACAAAGTTTATTTACATTATTAGTAGACTGTGCAATCCCCATGATACACTTTATATTTCTTATTTGCATAGTTCCACCCAGTCATGTTTTGGGAGCCACAAGATGATGCATTGCTAGAAGAGCAATCTAAAGGAATCGCACTTCAGGCACTCACAGGAGACTCTAAGAGCAGCCACTAGGGCCACATCAGGTGCACAGTCTTCAACTCGTGCAGACGAGAGCAGAAGAGTGAGTGTAGAGCAGATGTCATCCTGAGATTCAGGAAGACATTCCAGGAGGGTGAAGACAAATCAGTGACAGGTGACTAATAGGAACAGGAGTGGAAGCACTACTTATGCCCTATTATGGAGCATGGACTTGTCTCAGTTTCCGGTTAGCCTGGCCTGGCAATCCTCAAGTCCCCAAGTTGTTTACTATTTTGTTGTTGTTATTGTTGTTGTTGCTCCCATAGAAACACCCTGAACTATAAAAACTTTGGCCATGAGCAAGTGGTATAACCTTGCCATATTTTAGTTAATTCATCAATAAAATGCAGTCATCATACCTACTTAAAAGGTTTATAAAGTACTTAGCACAGAGCAGGGATCATAGCAGGCACATCATAAATTTATCTGTAAACCCTCACCTAATTCACAGTAAAAAGTTTTTTTAATGGGGGGGTCTTGAGAGAAGGCAGCCATTTAGAAAGAACCTACTCAGTTGGCCAAGTTTAGACCACCTCCAAATCAAAAGGTAGTGCCTGAGATTTCTAAGCATCAGGCAGAAGATTCAGTAAAGCGTCTGGGATGGAATGAGTGGATGTGTATTACATGGCTCCTGGTAACAACTCCTACAGGACAAAAGGGCCATCTTCCTAGGGCAGCAGAGTCTTGGCAGAGAGGTGTTAGAAATGTGGATACAGTCATCAGATAGATCAGAGATTCAGTTCTTACTGCCCTTTCTCTAAGGTTACTTACTAGTTCCATGTAACAAAGGCAAAACAAAGGCAATAGTCTTCAAGGGTTAGATGATTAGAGGGTAGATTTTCACCAACATCGGTTATCAAGCCCAGACATCAATATTGTAATGCTGAAAAATAGAAAACAAGGGAGAACTACATCCTGTTGGGTCACATCCTGTTCATGATGGCAGGAAGTGAAGTAGTGTAAGTCAGTTGGGAAAACATGGTGATTATGAGCCATTTGCATGCTACTTACGCATGCCTATGTTTTGATATGCAAATTTTAAAAACACCATGAATCAAAGCCCATGTATCGTGCTTTGGGGAATCCCTAATGTCACTTGACAAATGAAACTGGCTAAGACCCAAGTCTTCATGATGTGATTGTGCTGGACCTAACACCATGCCAATCCAAGGAATAAAAATAATAGCATATTTTCCATCTGAAAACTGGCCAGAAGGTCACTGTTTCAGCTGGGAAGTGGTGTGCAATGTTGGGAATTTCTGTATGACGTCTTGTCACTATAAGATGTGGATCTTACCCAGAAATAGGATACTCTGAAAGAGAATGGATGGGCTGTTCCAGTCATGGGCAATGCATAATGCATTGCCTGAGAGGCATCTGCCGGCACAGATTGTGAGCACAAACGTCATCCTGCTTCACACAGTTTATTTTCCTCTATCTAGATGCCTCATCTGACAAGAGAGCTTCTCGAGTTTGAGGATACCAGTGGTCTCTTCTGGTACCTTCTCTTGTCCTTCACTGTTCTTCACCACTTTCTCTTTCTTCTTTTCTATCCATTTCTTGAAGGAGCTCTTGTGGTACAGTGCATTAAGCATTTGGCTGCTAACCCAAAGACTGGCGCTTTGAACATACCAGTCACTCTTTGGGAGAAATGTGGGACTATCAACTTCTATGAAGTTTTATGAAAAAAAATGACATTCATAATACTGCGATCTATGGAGGAGTGGTAGAGTTTTACATACATTTTTAATTGAGCTCTAGCATATATACCTATATCACACACAATGTCATCCAAAATAACATGCTCTTGTAATCCATCCAAGTAACCTTCTAGTTCTCTTGATATGCAGTTTATTGACAATTTAGAGTACTACCATAAATATTTTATTTTTTACCTGCACTCATGATTAAGAATTATATTCTATTTTTTTTAAAGTGATCATTAAAACCCTTTTTGGTGCAGAATGACCATAGTAAGGTATGTGCTTCGTTTATGGCTTGGACTTTGGGGCCTCAAGACTTTTAAATTCCAGGCTGGTCTATCAAAACTGGGATCTGATGACTAGTCCCCTTACAAACAAACATATTGACTACATCTGTGGGAAGAGACAATGTGGAAGGTCAATGTTAGCAGCCAAAACAAGGCCAGGGCGGGCTGAAGAATTGATACATGTGAATTATGGCATTGGTGAACATATCGAAAGTACCTTGAACTGCCAGAGGAACAAACAGATCTGTTGTGGAAGATGGACAGTGGGAATGCTTCTTGAAATCAAGGGTGCACAGACTTGTCTCACGTGCTTTGGCCTCCTTATCAGGAGAGGAGTCCTTGGAGAAGGACACCATGCTGGGTAAAGTAGAAGATCGACAAAGATGCGGAAAGCTGTCAAGGAGATGGACAGACACAGTGGCTGCCCCAAGGGGCTAGAGCCTCCAGCAAGGGAGAGGATGGCTCCCGACTGGGCAGTGGGTTGTTCTGTTGTGCATGGCGTTGCTCTAGGTTGGAACGTAATAACAACAACACGAACAACCCGAACCACTACCATTGAGTTGATTCTGATTCACAGCAACCCTGTAAGACAGACGAGAATTGCTACCAAGGGATTCTAAGAGCGTACACCTTTATGGGAGCAGACAGCCTCTCATTGTCTTACACATTACTCATAAAGGACCCCAATATCCGGGTAACTCCTTCAGACTACTCCTTCTTTTCCTGTTTACGTCCTTCACACAGTTCCCAACCCTTCTTTCCTCAAAAGCCTGTGTAACTCTCCAATCAAGGATCCTACTTCCTACTACGGTGTTCGTTGTGTGACAGGAAGTGTGCCCGTTGCTTACGTATTTTGTTAATCTTGTGACCTGGTGAAGGGAGCACTCTAACTCACTCACATTTACAGATGAGCAAATCGAGGTGCTAGTGATTAAGCCTCTTCCCTCACTCCATAGTGATCATCAGCTATGACAGAACCAGCATCCACCGAGAGTTTTGCAATCTGATTTTTCTAATTCCAGATCAAGTTCTTGTTTTTCAGGCTGAATTGCCTTTCCATGTAGGCCAGGAGAGAAATGATAGAAAAAGAAGTTGGGGTTTCGGGATGATGCCTGCTTTTTGAATTACATGATTCCTGTCTGCTGGTTTTCTTTGCCCTCTAGGGGCTTGGACTTGTTGTCACATCTTTCTACGAGCTGGGGAGTTCTTGGCTAGACGGTCTCATTTTATGCCACAGGAAAAGGTCTTTCAGAAAAGCAAACTGGAGGAAAAGAAGAACGCAGCAGAGTTCCTGCTGACTAAGTTCCTTCCCCCCTCCTTTCTGTGGGGGTTGCTGATTGAATCCATTCAGAATATAAACTTAATTGCCTGGGAGATAAAAATAACTTCTTTTGTATTTTTGTCTCATCTATCAGCTACATTTTGTGCTTTTCCATGGAAAGATCTATTTTTAGAAAAAGATGTAAGAGACACTATGAGTAATAACTATTTACCAAGACGATGATGACTAGAGTAGACCATTTCTCTAGCTCTTCCTTGAAATGTTGACAGGATGGAGGCAAAGCCTTGCTTATATTTTACTCGACTGTTTCTTGTCATTATGTGATACATGAAATCTCTTCTAATAAAATATTCAAAAGGTGTGTGTGTGTGTGTGTGTGTGTGTGTGTGTGTGTTCTGAGGAGTTTCTTTGTTACTTTATATGACTCAAATGTTAAATGTCCTGAGTTGGGTAAAATTTCTTTCTTAAAGTCTCAAAAAAAATAAAATTTTGAAACAAGAACTCATTGGCTCATCTGCCCTCCTTTAAGAAAGAGGAGACCCCTGTGGGCAGTCAACCAGTAGATAATGAATGGGACCCTTCTGGGCAGAAAGAGTGAGACATTTTCTTTCTGGTGGTTCAATTTATTTATTTTTGGTGTAATTTCTCCCAGGCTGAAAAAGTGCAGGCATCTAGAGCAAACCCAGTCAGGTTGGACTCACTGCCAGAAATATTCAAATTGCTATACAAAGAGAAAAGTACTGAAAATCTGGACTTCTGGACTCTAAGTGTCATGCTGATTTTAGGGGTTCTGACACTAGGAGGTCTGATGTATAAAAGAATGAACACTTCCCAATCACCCGCAACATGGGTTTGGGTGAGTCCATTTGGGCTGCTCTGTTTTGGTAGAGCTGAGTGGATGAATGCCAGGGATATTGTGAAACTCATTCACTAACAAATTCTCCTTCGACTCTTGAAATTCTGTCATTTTGTGACTGTGGCAGTCATACACTTTGGTATCAATTTCATGATTGGGAGTGTAGGGGTGGAGTCTAGCCTGTCAATCGTCAATCAGAGATAGCCAATAAAAGATAGCATGGCTTTCTTTGAGAATTCTGGGAAATCTCCCAATATTACCCCTGTGGAGGTGAGAGGTGTCAGTCCTTGAGAGACATTGTGACTGACAAGACAATGTGGAAACTGGAGAAATTGGAGGAGAGGCCACATGCACTTACCCTGATGGGACCAAACCTCTGAAGCTGGAAAAGTCACAGAGAGACTCCTGCCAGTGTCGAGATGCTTGAGAAGCTACAGAGAGGCCCCTGACAGCTCTGATATGCTTCTACTGCCACCGGATACACAAGACTCAGCATCCACTGGCCTGTGATTGTCCTGGTGTCATTGCATGTCCTTCGTGAGTCAGGAGGAGTCTTTCAAGATTGGTATCAGATATGTGGGCTACTATCAGACTTATGACTTTGAACTGGACTGGGTTGGGATGCTTTCTCAATGTTCATTTCATCTTGTATATAAACCCCTCCCTTATAAACAAGTGTGTGTTTATGAATTTGTTTCTCTAGTCTACCCTGACTAACACAGTGACATTTTATTCTGCAGTGAGTTTTTGGCCTGCTGAGATCCAATAGTGGTTGATACTCTTTGTTGTGGCCACCTTGGTTTGAATGGGAGTCACTGCAGTCTCTGGTATTGGTTTGGAGTCCTGGTGGCATAGTGGGTCTCATGTTGGGCAGTAAACCCAAGATCAACAATTCAAAATCACCAGTTGATCTGAAAGAGAAAGGTGAGACTTTTTGCTCTTGCAAAGATAGGAGTCTTGGAAGCCCCAAAGGATACTTCTATTAGAGTCACTGTGAGCTAGAGCAATAAGTTTGATTTGGTATTTTTGTCTCTGTTAGGAGACAAAAATTTAGAGAGATTTTGGTCAAGATAATTTTCTAAATAAAAGCTAAGTGACAGACACACTTGTTTTGGGAAAGCCCCAGTGGAAAGGATCCAGGAAGAACTTGGTGGCCTCAATGTGAAAAAAAATCCCAAGGGACTAGTAGTCATCATACTTTCCATTAGAAAAATAACCATTGTCAACATAGTTGACATGAGTCTTATGGTCTCATCAACCATTTGTAAACAGGGCCACGAATCTACAACTACTGGACTTGGGCTCCTCCTTCCAGAATTGTGCCTGTTTTTAGATGTGAGTTTCACTGGACAAATTAGCGTTATCATAAAAATTGAATTTATGCCTGCTGACAACGTCAAGCCAAGATACTCCAACATAGGCTTTTGGGGATGAGAGAGATGATTTTAGTTGTAAGATCAGTAACACAAGGTGGTGGAGGATTGTTTCCAAACAAGGAAAGGAGGGGATTTCCATACATTTGAAAAGAGCAAGAGGTCTGGGAAAGGACTATTAATAGTCTTGTAACTAAGTGACGGGGAACTGCTTAGTAAACATGTCTTCTTCTTTAGCTGTCTTCTACTCTGGTTGGTGTTTGTGTTCTTCAGGTGGTGACAAGACAATGGGAAGATTGGTCATACTTTCCCGCTGGGACTCCAGGGAGCACGTTTCAATCTAGTTATCTCTAACCAGCCCTCCTAGTCACTGGCCTAGGCGCACAGGCTGTTCATTTGTTTCCATTCTTACTGCGAAGGGAACCAAGTCATACTCATAAAATTCTTAACCTTCTGCCATGAAGTTATTTAATTCCCCTTTACTTAAATCATTTCAGTCAAAACTAACTTCTATCAGCTTAAAAAAAATAAAAAAACCCAAAACCCACCAAAAACCCAACACAAGGGCACACCAGTCTTATAAATTCTAGCAAAAGCTACAAACTGCCAATCCGAACTCAAGCCACGCTTACTGCCACCAAGTCAACTTCGACTCAGAGACCCTGAAGCACAGTGTAGAGCTGCCCCTGGAGGGTTGCTGAGACTGGAACTCTTTTGGGTATAGAAAGTCTTGCCATCACAGCAGCTAGTAGTTTTGAACAGCTGATCTTGAGTTAGCAAGAGTTAGTGATTTTGAGTTTCGGCGCTCAAAAAAGCCTCATCTTTCTCCCTCACAGCAGCTAGTGGCTTTGAACGACTGAGCTTGAGTTCACAGCCCAACACAGAACCACTGAAAAAGCAAGCAAAAATCTGTGAGGCCCCAACAGCTCACTGAGACTTGATGCAACTTCACTCATAGGTAGAGTGTGATTTTACCAATAATTCAGTTCAATTTAATTCATAGATTTAGAAAGAAATATAAATAATATTTGATCTGAATGTGTTTTGTGTGAAAAAATACTGCAATCCATTTTTTGAACTTTCAATATATGAAGAAAGAGAGATTTGCAAAGTGTAGCAAAGTCACCTAGCTAGTGTACCCAGAGTGTTGAAGATTCTAGTTCCTTAATAGCTCTGGGTCTGGAGAGGCTACTGAGCAGGCTCCAGAGGATGGTCTCACAGGGTCTTCTCCACCCTCCTGAGAGTCAGATTTAACTAAGAGGAGGCTTTCTACTCTCCCAAAGAATTACAGTCTCAGAAGTGCACAGAGGTAGCCCTTTGTGAGCCTGTAAGGTTGTTATGGATCAGAATCAACTCAATGGTAGTGAGTTTTTGAAAGAAGGAATAAACAAATAGTCTTCTGAGATATACATATTTTTAATTTAAATAATTTTATTAGGGGCTCTTACATATATAACAATCCATAAATCAATTATATGAAGCAAACTTGTACATAAACTGCATCAACATTTTCAGAATATTTTCTTTCTACTTGAGCCCTTACTGGCAGCTGCTCTTTTTTCCCCTCTCTCCCCCAGCCTCCCTGAGATTTATTTTTTTCAGACTTAGAAATGCTGCAATTGTATTCTTGACTAGAGCATAATCATTGCTATGACTTTGGAAAAAATATATAGGGCATCGTCCCTGAATCTCATGATTCTCCTGGAATATCGTGTCCTGACTCTATGAGTGCTCCTGGAGCTGAGGGATCCCATGGCAGCAAAGATTTTGAAGGAGAGGAGGAGTCAAAGGCATAGAAACTCCTGCGCTTTCTTGATAAATTATAAAATGGTGATAACAAGGGAAAAAACTTTTCCTTAATTGATTTTCAGAGTACCAATGGGTTTTTCTTGAAAACACACACACACACACACAAACAGAAAAAAAAGCTCAAGTGTGCAAGAATGAACTCCACTTATGAAAATAGATTTACTGAGGTATAATAAGTTATAAATGAGCTGACACATGGATTGCAATTATGCAGAACAATGATTTTTAGTAACTAGACACAGATTTGCTAGCCACCAGCACTACAGTCCAGGTTTAGAACATGTCTATCACCTGTGCCTGTTTGTAGTCCATCCCTACCCGCCTCAAACACCACTCAGGTGCTCTTTTGCCTTTCTAAGGAAATTGCATTAAACGGAAATATCCCTGACATCTTTCATTTACATAATGTGTTCGAGTTTTGTTCATGTTGTCCCACATTTCAGTCACTTGCTCCTTTTCCTTGCAGAGCAATATTACATCATAGGAATATACCACACGAGGGTGTTGTATGCATTTCCTCCTCCCTGTACCTATCATATGGTCCTACTGTGGCAGTTTGCATGTGACCGTGCTGCTGGAAGCTATGCCACCAAGATTACAAGTACCTACAGGGTCATCCATGGAGAGCAGGTTTCAGTGGCCTTTCCAGTCCCAGACCAGACTAGGGAGAAGAGCCAGGCAGACCAGACCACTTCTGAAAAATCACACGAATAGCAGCAGAACATTGCTAGACATAGTGGCAAGAGATGAGCCTCTCAGGTGGAGGGCACTCGAAATAAAACAGGGCAAAGATGGCTGCTCAAAGGGAAGCTGAATGCGATGACCTGATGGGAAAAGCTTTGGGGACCTTCATTTGCTGATGGGCTTTGGTTAAAATTGAGAAGAAAAAGCTAAAAATGCCCATTAATAAAGAGAACATAAAATGTACAAAGTTTGGATTAAGGGAAATTGAAGCTCATCAAAAATGACAAAGATCGAATAAAAGTTGGTATCCAAGACAATTTCCTGCTATTGAATTGGTGCTAACTCCGAGAAAGCCTATAGGATAGCAGCCCTCTAAGACGGAGAACTGCCCCTGTGGATTTCTGAGATGGTAAAGCTTTCTGGAAACGGAAAGCCCCATTTTTTCCTGTGGAGCGACTGGTGACTTTGAACTGCTGACCTTGCAGTTAGCAGAACAATGCATAACCACGACACCACCAGGGCTCCAGTTTCCAGGGCATTAGTGAGCTGAAAGGGACAGCTATTGGTCATTTTTGTCGGGCAATCATATAATTTATTGGGAATGATATATTCAAGAGAATTGATGTCACATTCAACATCAAAAATACATTTCCAGACCTATCTTGAACTACAGTGTTGTCTGTGATATGACAATATGCATATGGCTACAAGGAAATCAGGTTTCTGCAACTATTATACACACCAACCACTAAGTTGACTGAACATGGGATCAAGATGCCCTGATGATTATGGGTGATTGGCATGTGAACGTTGGAAACAAAGAAAAAGGATTGTGTGTTAGTCCGGGTAGACTAGAGAAACAAATTTATAAACACTCATATATGTATAAGAAAGAGTTTTCTATACAAGAGCAACTGTACATCAAGAAAACATCCCAACTCAGTCTAAGGTCATAAGTTTGATGTTAGCCCTTCTGTCTGATACCAGTCTATAATGTCTTCTTCAGACTCACGAAATACATGCAATGACACCGAATGCAAGATGATCACAAGTCAGATGGGTAGAATGCCTTTGGATCCAGTGGTACTGTAAACATCTCAGTGCTGGCAGGGGTCTCTAAGTGGTTTCTCTGGTATCCATGTAGTTTGTCTGGCTCAGGGCACTATAGCTGTATGTGACTTCTCCTCAGGGATTTCTCGTAGGAAGTCAGCCTTGCTAGTCAAGTGTCTCCAAGGGAGTGAGTGTCTCCTGCCTCCAAGAAAGAATTACCACATTTCCCAGAATTCTCAGAGAAGGCCATGCCCACAGAGAAGTCTCATTGGTTAGCTCCAAATTGACAGGCTTGCCCCACCCCTACACCCTTAATCCTCAAATTGGCACCAGATTAGGTGACTGTTAGATTGATAGTTAGAAAATATGACTTTGGTTAGAATTTTATGATATTAGTAATTTCAGTAAGAAAACCCCCAAGAAATATAGAAAAGTCCAAAGTGGGTGGCCAAAGAGACTCCAAAACTTGCTTTTAATGTACAGTAGATAAAACAAATGGAAAAAGTAAAATAGCAGAACAGAAAATTCCAAAGTGTAGTCTGAAAAGAAAATTAGCAGAATATTAAAATGAGTGGAATTAGAAAGGCAAAAATGAAGAACACACTCAGCATATTTGAACTAAAAGATATGAAAATAAAAGATATGAAAATTAGCCTGGAGTAGAAATATTTAATGATTCTTTTGGCAAAATATTTAATGATTCAGAAAGCATAAGAAAAAACAGATGGAAGAAATACACATTCACTACACCAAGAAGGATTGATCAATGTTCAACCATTTCAAGAATAACATATAATCAATGTTCTGATGGTATTAAAGGAAGAAGTTCAAGCTTCACTGAAGTCACTAGCAAGAAAAATAAAATCAAAGTACAAAATACCACTTCAAACAAGCTGTTGGTGCACTCATTCATTTATGCCAAGAAGTTTGGGAGGCCCAAACTTGTGCCCATTCCAGAGAAAGGCAATCAAAATGGAATGGGGGAATGACCAAACAGTATCATTAATATCACATGCACGAAAAAGTTTGCTGTAGATAATTTAACAACATTTGTGGCAGCTTGTCATCAGGGAGCTGCCAGAAATTCAAGCCAGACTTAGAAGAGGATGTTATTGTTGATACTACATGGATCTTGACTAGAAGCAGAGAATACCAGGAAGGTATTTACTTGTGCTTTATTGACTATGCAAAGACATTTAATTATAATTGATCATAACACACTATGGATAAGATTGAGAAGATCGGGGATCCAGAATCCTTCATTGTACTCATGTGAACCATTTACATGATCAAGATGCAGTTTTTCTGATGAGATCAAGGGGATGCTATGTGGTTTAAAATCAGAAAAGGTGTATGTCAGGATCGTATCTTTTCACCACACTTATTCGACCTGCTGAGAAAATAATCCAGTAATCTGAATTACATGAAGATGAATGAGCCCACGGGACTGGAGGAAGGCTTACTAGCAATCTGTGATATGCAGAGAGCACAACCTTGCTTGTTGCAAGTGAGGAGGATCTGGAGCACTTACTGAGGAAGATCAAGCACTGCAAGTTTCTGGATGGATGAAGAAAACAAAGATCTTCACAACTGGACCAATAGACAAGCTCGTGAAAAGGAGAGAAAAGATTAAAGTTCCCTTTTCTAGGACCCACAGTCAATACCCATTGATGCAGCACTTAAAAATCAATAAATGTTCAGCATTGGACAAATCTGCTGCACAAGACCTCTTTAAAAGGTTGAAGAACAGGAATGTCACTTTGTGGATGAAGGTTCACCTGACACAAGCCAAGGAATTTCCAATGGCTTCATACGCATTGCAAGTTGGATTATAAATATGGAAGACTGAAGAACTAAGCCTTTGAATTATGGTCTTCACAAAGAATATTGAAAGTACTGTGACCTGCCAGAAGAACTAGCACAGCTATTTTAGAAGAAGTACAGCTAGAGTGCTTTTTAGAATTGATGGCACAGCTTCCTTACTTGTACTTTGGACAGGTTATGAGGGTGGAGAAGTCTCTGAAGAAGGACCTAATGCTTGGTAAAGTAGAGGTCAGAGAAAAAGAGGGAGACTCACAATGAGATGGCTTGATGCCTCGATGGGCTCAAATAAAACTACAGCTCTGAGGATGGCAGAGGTGTTTCACTGTCTTGCATGCAGGGTCACTACCAGTGGAAAACGACTCAGTGTAATCTAACAGCAACATATTGCAGTCATGTGCTTATGTTAATTTCATGATTGAGATGTAGGGGTGGAGTCTGGTCTGTTAATGTGGAGATAGCCATGAAGTAGCCAATAAGGCCTCCGTGTGGGCATGGCTTTCTCCTGAGACTTCTGGGGTGTCTCGCGATATTTTCCTCGTGGAAATGAGAAGCTAACTCCCCAGTTGTTGGGAGTTAGTCTCAGAGATGATGAATCACGGACAAGACAAGATGGCAACGTCTGAGGAGCTGGAGGAGAAACCACACAACTTTTCCCTGATGGAACCAGGACCTCTGAAGCTGGAAAGGCCACGTGGGGACCCCTGCCAGCGATAAGCTGCTTCTGACATCACTGGATGCTGTTGAGCATCTAGAATGGAGCCCTAGAATCGAGGAGCCATGAGAAGACCCCTGCCAGCGCTGGGATTCTGCACCCACTGACCTGTGACTTCATGATTCGGAAGGAGACGTTGTAGACTGGTATCAGGCATATGGGCTAATATAGGAATTATGACTTTGAACTGGACTGGGTTGGGATGCTTTCTCAGTGTTCCATTCCTTTTGTATATAAACCCTTTCCTTATATTCATATGCGAGTCTATATATTTGTTTCTCTAGTTTACCCGGACTAACACAAACAGCACTCCTTAGTTAATAGATAATTCATTAGTTCCAGTTTGGGTTAATGAGTAATGTTGCCACAAATATTTGCATACAAGCTTTTATGTGGACATAAATTTTTTATTTATCTTGGATAGAAATCTAGGAGAGGAGTGGCTCAGGCAGCTGGTGAGTGCTAAGTTTAATATCTTGAGAAGCTGTGAAAATGTTTTCCAAACTTGTATTATTTTGCATTTTACTTATATGTGCATGTGAAAGTTGGACATTGAATAAGGAAAACTGTAGAAAATTGTTGCATTGAATTGTGGTGCTGGGGAAGAATAGTGAAAGTACCATAGACTGCTAAAAGGACAACCAACCTGTGTGGGAAGAAATAAGGCCAGATGGCAAGACTTAGTCTTACATACTCTGAACATACTGTCAGGATAGATGACTCCCTGGAGAAGCACATTGTGTTTGGCCAAGTGAAGAGGCTGCAAAAAAGAGCAAGCCCCTCACGGAGATGGATTGACCCAGTGGCTGCACCAATGGACTCAGACACAGGAGCAATTGTGCGGCTGGCCCAGGACCATGCGGTGTTTCATTCGATTGTGTAGCTATGGGTCAGGGTTGACCTCACAGCAACACCAATATATGACTTGACTTGGGCAATCTTTATGGTCATTCTAGTGGTCTCTTATTTTAGTTTTCATGTGCCTTTTTCTAGTATTGCAATACTCTAATTTGCGTCGCCCTTTGGAAGAATCTTTTCCTGAACTTATTTACTGCATGCATGTGGTTTTGTTCGGTTCCCTGGGCGATGCAAGTGGTTTGTAACTGAGTGCTAACCTATATGTTGGCAGTTCAAAACCACCCAGTGGTACCTTCCAAGAAAAAGCTTGAAGATCCACCTGGGTTATGGTTACAGGTGTGAAAAAATCAGGGAGAAATTCTCGTCTGTAACACCTGGGTGACACTGAGTTTGAAGCTGCTTGATGGCAAATAACAAATGACAGATTTGGTAAATTATTATGTAAATCCCTTGCCCATTTTTAATTTTGTCATCTTACTACTGAATTATAAGAATTCTTATAGAAAACAAGGGGAGACTTTGTGTGTTATTTGTGTTATTGTGTGCATCAGTTGTATCCTTTCATGATAGCTAGTCTGCTGAGCAAATCATCAGAAAAACTAGACTGTACGGAGATGATACAGCACCAGGATTGGAGGGAAACTCATTAACAACCCAAAGCATGCAGGTAACACAGCCTTGTGTACTGAAAGCAAAACAATCCCAGAGCACTTCCTGATGCTGATCAAAAGCTACACCATCCAGTATGTATTACAGCTCCACAGAGGGGAAAGGAAAAGCCCCACAAGGAAACCAGTCAACGGCATCCTGACCAATGAAGACTGGAGTTCTCGAGGATTTCATTTGAGTTGGATCAACAAGCAGCCCTCATGATAGCAATAGTTGAAAGACTCAAATGACATTTTATACTGGGCAAAGGATCTCTTTACAGTATGCAAAGATGCTGGAGATTAAGGGGCATCTGACAGCACCCATGGTATTTCTAATTGCCTTGTGCCTCCTGCATGAGAAAGCTGGACAACAAAGAATGCACAAGAGTTAATGTCTTCGAATTATGGTTCTGGCAAAGAATATTGAAAGGAAAAACCAATGTGTCTTCGAAGAAGGGAAGTCATAATGTTCCTTAGAAATAAGGATGGTGAGACTTTAACTAACATATGTGCCATCAGGGATAGCTACATGCTACTTGTTTAATTGAAGGTCAACAAAAAAGAGGAACACCCTCAGGTAGGTGAATCAATGCTGTGGCTGCCGCCATGAGTCCAACCCTAGCCAGGACTGAGAGGACGGCATTACCCCAGGCAGGGTTTTGCTCTGTTGTCCATTGGAAATAGATTCCACAGTACCCAACAATTGCCACGAGGTCCTGGTGCTCCCACCATCCCCACCTAGGTAGCTACCTGCGAGTCCAGTCTTGGTAGTCCCTACCAGGCCAAGCTCAGCCTGTATGAAATTTTTAGTGAGGCAGTAGCTATTTATTTAGCATGCCCTCTCTGAAATCTTGTCACCTGCATTCCGATTTCTAATAAATTCCATTTCCTACCTTGATGTTCTGGTAATGTCTCTCTCTGCTCCTGGCCTCTGGTCTCAATTGCACCACAATCAACTTCTCTTTTTAGCCTTGCCAAAATGCTTTCTCAGGAAGTCACAAAGCTTCTTAGCTTCCTGATTGAAATGGGGAGGAAGAGAAAGGAGTGGGACTGTGATGCCGAGAAGAATTGTGGGATATGATCCTCCTGTGGGGATGAGAAACCAATATTTCTGCAGAGGGAAAGGCTTCTCTGCACTTCTAGAGAACTTGCTTTCCCGAGATACACAAGGAAACATTGCACTCCCCCCACCAATGGACAACGTTCCTTTTCTTCCCCTTCTCCCCCCAAACCTTCAGAGAGAAGGTGTCTGTTTGCAAAGTTTTCCACTGTTGTGGTCTGTGTGGCTTAGCTTGTGGTGATAGAAGCTTGTGTGTGCATTGTGGTGAACGGCTGGCATCCAAAGTAAACACGAGAAGGCTGAATGGGCTTTGCTGGTGGTCTGGCTGCGCTTCAGCTGTTGGCTGCTTCCTCTCTGTTATTGGCTGGTCCTTCTTCTAGGTTCCCCAAGTCTATCTTGGAAGCTGGCCTTGACCTCTGGTGAGCACTTTGCCTCTCATGCCCTTTGCTCCCTTGCTTTCCCTTCTCATTGGGCATCAGGCATCTTGAATGCTGATGGAGGGTGGCATTCAGGGACTCGAGCCTCTTCACCATTGTTGCTAGCACAAAGGATTGCAGGGCCTGGATGTCCTTCCTGTGGAATTTTGTCAACCTGCTGGCATTTTGTGACAGAAGAAAGCAGAATCACAGCTCTGCTCTGATGTTCATGGGTCTCCCTGAAATGGAGTTGACTCCGAGGCAAAATTGTAGATTCTTCTAAGGACCTACAGCGAGGTCCTCCCATAGCTCTTCTGATGGTCTCTTCCTGCTGCTCTCCTCTGAGACCATACCTGTACGTCATTCATACAGTGGGGCAAGGGTCGGCTTGTCAGTCACTGCCAACCCCAGAAGTGCTCACTTCTCAGACCTGGAGGGCATGAAGCAGGGGTGGAAGGGCAGGTTGGTTGGCTGTGATGGTGCCTATTGTCTCCCATCTTTGTGGCAGGACTTCCTGGGCCAATGGAAGGTAGCAGGGGAATGGGAACATGGCTACGTTGCCACCACTGACCTGAGAGCTGGGTGAGAACAAGCTTCTCCCAAACCCCGAGTCCTGGCTTCTTTACCTGCCCCACAAGTCCAATCAGAGGCTCCAGGTATGAAGGCATCTTCGGATCCAGCTGGGTCTCTCTCACACTTGACGGAGAAGAGGCACCGTCATAAACCAAGTCCTACACCCCAACCCTGCTCTGCTGGCAGCCTCTCCTGGGCTGCATTCCCCACCTCAAAGACCTTAGAGCATCTCCTCATCCCTCTGACAGAGGCTGGGGCTGAGTCACCACAGCCTTGTGCAAAAGGGATGTAGTGCTGGAGAAAAGTCAGGCCTGGAGGGCAGCCAGGGCTTGTCCCAAGCTCACCCTCATTCCCACACCCCTTCCCTGGACCAGCCCTGCGGGAGCCTCCTGGGAGATGGCAGATGAGAAAGCTCCGCCCAGTGTCCTCATTCATCTGGAGATGCCTATGTCCACAGGAGTCCTGGCATCGGGTGGGGGAGGGGCACTTCACTGTCAGGGGGAAGGGTGGAGAAGGGGCTCTCGTGAAGATCTCTCTCTGACCTTTCACCACTTTGGGGAGTCCCTTCTTTTTGTAATTCTTCCAAAGCCTCCTGGGAAGACGGAGAAATGCATAAACCCAAGGCCACTGGCTCCCTCCGCTGCCTCTAGAGAAGGAAGCTGTGGGGAGGGCAAGGTTGGGGGTCTTCCTGAGGAGAACCAGCATGGTGGTCCACATGGGTTTACCTTAGGAGGACTATGCCCCTTGCCTGCATCATTTCCAACTCAAAGCAGAACTTCCTAGTAAATCTGTTGACTGAGGCTTGAGTTATTTTACTTGTGCCTTTTTCGATCTTCTGTGCCACCTTTGACAGAGGAGACTATGCAAAGGGCATACAAGACCACACTCTGCTTGTGGTCAAATGAGTCCACTCCGAGCCTAGTAGAGTCACCAACACATGCACACTAAGTTCCCAGTACCTGCTGGCCAGCAGGGGCTCCTCTCCTGATACGGTTTCCGTGGTAGTCACCTAATCTGATGTCAATTTGAGGATTAAGAGTAGGGGTGAATTCCAACCTGTCAAAATGAGATAGCCAATGAGACCTCTGTATGGACACGGTCTTCTCTTCTGAGAATTCTGGGAAATCCGCCGATTTTTGCCCTTTGGAGGTGAGAGACTCATGACTCACTCCCTGGGAGACATTGCAACTGATAAGACACATGCTGATAGAACCTGACTTATGGAAACTGAAAGCGTCACAGGGAGACCCTTGCCAGCACGGAGATGCTTCTACTGCCACTGGATACACAAGACTCTGCACTCCCTGGCCTGTGATTGTTCTGGTGTCATTGCATGTTCTTCGTGAGTCTGAAGAACACATATGGATTGGTATCACACATATGAGTTAATATTGGACTTATGGACTTGGACTGGACTGGGTTGGGATGTTTTCTTAATGTACAGCTGCTCTTGTATATAAAAATCTTTCTTATACACACATGAGAGTTACTATGGATTTGTTTTTCTAGTCTACCCAGACTAGCACAGTTTCTTATGGCATCCTAGATGTCCATAAAACTACACATGAATATAAAATATACATCCTATACATCTTCTTTAGAGCATCAGTTAATTAAGCCCTCTAGCAATATCATGATCTGCCTGCTGTCATTGCTTCCCACATCCACTTTGGGATGATAGGAACTGACTGTTTCGTTTACCATCTTTGGCACCTGGCGATGTACCTGCACCCAGCAAATAAATGGCCATTGCGTCAATGCTGATTCAGCAAGACCCCCTGAGGGTTTCTGAAACTGTAACAGTTGACGGGAGTAGAAAACCCAGCTTTTCTCTCCAGAGGAGCTGCTGGTGATCTTGCACTCTCAACCCGCAGATCACAGCTCAGCACGTGACCACTCACTACACCACAGGACTTCTCAACCACTGAGGGGCGGAGTTAAAGAATGAGCTCCTGGCCTTCACTTAGCAAATGCTTCGGTAGCGCCATGACACTGAACATGTAACTGCCTCTGTTGGCGAATAAACCACCCATGAATAATTATATCCACTGTAGAAGGAGTATTGAGATTCAGTGCAGTCGAGTTCCAAATCAATTTTTCCCAAAAGACATAACTGAAAACGGATTAATTCATTCTTGTTCACCAAATTTTTACCCTAACCTTGTCTGTTTATACAAAACATTACACCGAATTTTGAAAGTAAGCAAATTCAAAGTTAAGTAATATAGTTTAGATAAGAAACACAATATTTAAAAAAGTCATTTTAGTGGGGCTCATACAACTCTTATCATGATCAATACATACATCAATTGCATGTAGACCACATTTGTACATTTGCTGCCATCATCATTCTTGAAACATCCTCTTTCTACTTAGACCCTTGGAATAAGCTCCCCATATTCCCTCTCCCTCCCCACTCCCTCTCTCTCATGAACCCCATGAAGATGCACAACATTTAAGAAACTTCTTATCAACTACTGTGAGATGCATGCCTTGAGACTGGTGGGGATTTGGATCTGTGGGTGCGGATGTGGAGAAGAGGTATGGAGAGAGTGTCATTGTTTGGAAAGGAAATCACCTTCCATAAAATTAACTGGTAGCTGCTTTTCAGGAGTTTTCTCCACCCCCCCCCCCTTCTTTGCCTTTTTTCACTAAGACCTGTCTTACTTTCTCTAAAAAAAAATCTGCCAAATGTGGTCTGCTGCTGGCATTTCCTTAACTGTTTTCTAGAAGGATTTACTAAATTATGATCAACACTGTAGATGCCATGATTAACCAGTCCCTTATCATGATGGTTCTTTTCAAAAAACTCTATCTTAGGACCCATGTTTTTTATCTAAAAAACTACAAAAATTCACAAAAGTAAGAAATTATAGCAAAATGCTTGGAAGACAGCCACAAAAGATATAAAAAATGAGTACAAGCAAGGCCAATAACGCTGAATGACCAAAACATGTTGTGTTTATAAAAATCACGCGCATTGAGTCCCATTCCAATGTTTTGTTCAATCTCCAATGGAAACATTTTCTTGACATTTCGAGTTGAAACGCGATTATGTGGAGTACTGCTGCAGCCAAGTACTGGGGTTCTATTGTCCATCTTTTCTCATGGTTCTGTTTGCTCTTTATAAGCTGGGAAATTCCATTCCAAGAGTGTGCACTTGCTCCAGAGTCCACGCTGTGGTGGACTTGAGGCCCCTCTCCACAGTACTCTCTCAGGCCATTGCCAAAGTGATCCTTTTCCCCACTAGGAATTATTTGGAAGGAAGATGTTGCTATTGCTATCACCCCCAAAGAAGGAATGTTAATTCATCCTCCAAACAAAAATATGGACACTGTCATATTATAAAGAGAAGTTGTTCTTTCCCTTGGGTACGTCTCCTTGAGTCAGGTCCGACTGATAGAAACCCTATGCAGGACACAGGGAAACACTGCCTGGTGCTTGCCATCCTCACAGCTCTTGTTCTGTTTGAACCCCGCGAGGCAGCCATGGTGCCAATTCACATCATCAAGGGTCTGTCTCTTTGCTAGCGTGCTACTTTTTCAAGCATGATGTCCTATTCCAGTAATGGCCTCTCAAAGGTACTCCACACCAGGTCTCACCATCCTAGTGTCTGAGGAACATTCTGGCTGCACTTCTTCCAAGACAGATCAGTTTGTCCTTTTGGAAGTCATTCGTACTTCAACAATCATTACCAGCACCATCATGCAAATGCATTGTTTTTTCTTTGGTTTTTTCCTAATTCAGTGTCAAACTTTCACAAGCATATATGAGGTGATTGAAAACAACAGGGCTTGAGTCAGGCGTATCTTTGTTTTCAAAGTGACATTCTTCTCCTCAACACTTCTTTTGCAGTGAACTTACCCAAGGCAATGTGTCATCTGATCGCTTGAGCAATGCGTCTAGATTCTGTTTTATTTGGCTTGCAATCCACATTAATGGCTGCAATCCTTGATCTTCATCACCAGTTGCTTCAAATTCTCTTCATTTTCAGCAAGCCAGGTTGTATTATTCATATGCTTCATTCTTCTTCATAGAGCCCAACTTCTCTGATGGTTCGCTCAGCATACAGACGGGATAAGTATGGTGAAAGAATGCAACCTAGGCTGAGCCCCGGTGCGTAGTGGTTGTGCATGGAACTGCGGCCCACTGGGATGGAGGTTCAATTCCAGCTCACAGGAGCAAAGGCTCGGCCTCCTACTCCCACCACCAGAGGGCAGTGATGCCTAATAAAAAAAACTAAAACAAAAAAGAATGCAACCTAGACATACACCTTTCTTGATTTTAAAACATGAAGTGGCCCCTTGTTCTGTAAGAAAGACTGCATCTTGGTCTATATTCAGGTTCCCAGTGAGCACAATTGAATGTACTGGAATTCCCATTCTTCTCAAAGCTATCTGTAGTTGGCTATGCCCCATACATTCAAATGTCTTTGCATAAACAATAAAGCACACATACATTTTTTCTTTTTGGGTATTTCATGTTTTGAGCCACGATCCACTTAACATCAGCCATGATTGCCCTTGTTTTACAACCTGCTTCTGAATCTGGACTGAATTTCAGGCAGTTCCCGGTCCACATATTACCACAAAAGTTGTTGAATGATCGTTAGCAAAATTTTAGTTGCATGTGATATTATTGGTATTGCTCAATTGTTTCCACATTCTCTAAGGTCAAGTTTCTTTGAAGGGGTACAAAGGGATACCTTTGAGTCAATTGGCCAACTTGCTGTCTTCCAAATTTTGTAGCATAGATTAATAAGTGCTTCCACTGCTTTATCATCTAGTTGAAACATTTCAATTAGTATGCCATCAATGCCTGATGCCTTGTTTTTGGCTAATACTTTCAAAGCAGTTTGAACTTCTTTCAGTACCACCAATTTTTGATCATATGGTATCTCTTGGAATAGTTGAATGTCAACTAGTACTTTTTTGATATAGTTATGCTGTGTATTCTTTCCATCTTGTTTTGCTACTTCCTACATTGTTTGATATTTTGCTTACAGTTTCAATATTGCAACTTGATGCTTTGCTTTTTTTCCTCAAGTTCTTTTAGCTTGATATGTACCGAGGGTGTTTTTCCTTTTTTCCTTTTTAACTCCAGGTCTTTGGGCATTTCATTATAAGGCTTTATCTTCAAGAACTTCCCTTTGAAATTTTCTGTTTAGCTCTTTGATTTCATCATTTCTTTCATTTGCCTTAGCCACCTTGTGATTAAGAGCAAGTTTAAGATCTTCCTCTAACATCCACTTTGATCTCTTTGTTTTTGTCTGTATGTTAATGAACTTTTACATTCTTTATTTATGATGCATTTCACATATGGTTAGTTCTTCTGGCTTAATGTCCATTGAGTCTAATCTACTTTGGGGCTGTTTACAAAATTCAAGTATGTGATAGTCTAGGTAGACTAGAGGAAAAAATTCATAAACATGCATATGTGTATAAGAAAGAGGTCTATATACAAGAGCAATTGAATATTAAGAAAACATTGCAGCCCATATTGCAAGTTGTTAATAAGTCTTCCTCCAGTCCTGGAGCCACACTCTTCTTCATATAATCCTACTTCTCGGATGATTTGTTCAGCATATAGATTGAACAAGTATGGCGATAGGATGCAACCCTGATGCATACTTTTCCTGATTTTAAACCATGCTTTCTAAACCAAACTGTTCCCTGTTCTATTCACACAACTGCCTCTTGATCCATGTACAAGTTCCAAATGCGCATCTGAAGTGTTTCAGAATTCCAGTTCTTCTCAAGGTTATTCACAGTTCATTATGGTTCACACAGACAAATTCCTTGGCGTGGTCAATGAGACACAAATAAACATTTTTCTGGTATTCTATGCTTTAAGCCAAGATCAATCTGACATCAGCAGTGATAGTCCATGTCCCATGTCCTCTTCTGAATCCAGGCTGAACTCCTGGAAGTTCCCTGCCAATGTACTGTTGCAATTCTTGTTGGATGATCTTAAGCAAAAGTTTGCTTGTGTGTCTTATCAACAATATTATTCTATAGTTTGAATATTCTTTTGGGCCATCTTTCTTTGGAATAGGCACAATATGGCTTTCTTCCAGTCAATTGGCCAAGTAGCTAGGTTCAGAATTTCCTGAAATAGATGATTGAGTACTTCCAGTGCTTCTTCACCCTTCTGAAATATTTCAGTGTGTCTCCTATCAATTCTTGGAGCCTTGTTCTTTGTTAAAGCATTTAGTGCAGTTTGAAGGTATTCCTTCAGCACCATCGTTCTGGCTAATATGCCATTCCTGATGTAGTGGGTCAGTTCTTTTCAGTTCAGTAATTCTGTGTATTCTTGCCATCTCCCCTTGAAGCTTCCTACATGTGATAGTCCAGGTTGATTAGAGAAACAAATCCAGGGAGACTCATATGTGCATATGAAAGAGCTTTATCTCAGAAAGGACAAAAACGATATAAATGCTTGGAATATGGCAAAGCTTATCACAGTAAACGATCCCTCAAGGAATATCAGAAAACTTATATGACAGAGATGCTCTGTGTATACAGTGAATGTGGGAAAGGCTTCACCAGGAACAGTGATCTCACTGCTCATCAGAGAAATCATACTGGAGAGAAATGTATGCAGTGAATGTGGCAAGGGCTTCATTCAGACAGCACATCTCAAAACTCATCTACAAACTCATACAGGAGAAGAACTCTATGTCTGTGATGAGTATGGTAAAACACACCTCCAGAAATCTCATCTTCTAGCACATCAGAGATTTCACAAAGCAAAGAAGTCCTTTACAAAAAATAAATGTGGAAAATCTCATATGTGGAAGCCGGGTCTCATTAAACATGAGAAAATTCCCAATAAGAAAACATTTCATTGGACATAATATACCCAAGCTTTCAAAACAAAGGAAGAGGTGCTAGAGTTTGGCCTGGGCCAAGTGTGGGAACAGATGATTATGACCTACCATAAGGGTACTCATGTTCTGCATTGCTGCCCCTCTACTGACATGGCCCACCATTGTGGGGAGGGGGCCTCCTAGACTTCCACAGGGTGCTTGGGTATTTCCAGCTTCCAGTGCCTGAAAGAGAGCTGAATCTGATGTTTCTGGATCACAGCTATAGCAAGCGGTAGAGTGTCCACCCAGATGCGAGTTGTGCCTGCCTCACCTGCATGTTCTTTGTTACTCCCTGGAAACAGCCCAGAAGTACCATAAAATAGAATATGCATGGGCACAATTAATCCAAAGGATGAATGGACCACAGCGGACCTCAGCTAGATGGTGCCCAATTTCCACCGTCAATTGCTCTGAAAGGGATCACCAAAGAGGGAGAACAACGTGGAACAAAACCCCAATCATAAAATAGATCAGGCTTACTCGTCTGATGGAGGCTTGGAATCCACCGATTATGGCCTTTCATGACTCTTCACTCTTGGGCTTGTACTCACTCCTCTGACTCAGCTTTCAGACCAGTAACATAGAGGTTTGGAGGGGAAGAACACCATCTGAGAGGAATCCACTCCTTAGAACAATCAACTGTACAAAATCAAAGGGACAGCATGTGCTTATGGGTAAAAATTTGTACAAGCAAGAAAGAACAGGAAAGAAGGATGAGTAAGAATGGAAAGTTACAAGGAGAGCAGAAGTGAGAAGAGTGCTGGTATATCTTGGGGACTACAATCAATGTAGGAATTGTTGAACGTAAAACCAATTTATTCTGTAAAGTTTTAAATCTTAAAATAAATGAAGTCGAGAGACTCCACGGGGCCTTCCCACTCCTGACGTGCTCCACGCTGAAGATGCTCGCCGCTGTGTCCCCCGAAGGCAGCTAGCAGAGTGCTGGTGGCATCCCGCAACTTTGACCATGACGCCACGTTTGAAATTAAGAAATGCGATCTTCACCGGCTGGAGGAGGGCCCGCCCGAGACGGCCGTGCTTACCCGGGAGGATGGGCTTCGCTACTACAAGATGATGCAGACCGTCCGCCGCCTGGAGCTGAAGGCCGACCAGCTGTACAAGCAGAAGATCATCCGCGGCTTCTGCCACCTGTGCGACGGGCAGGAGGCTTGCTGTGTGGGGCTCGAGGCTGGTATAAATCCCACGGACCATCTCATCACCGCCTACCGGGCTCACGGCTTCACCTTTACTCGGGGGCTCACCGTCCGAGAGATCCTGGCGGAGCTCACCGGCCGCAGAGGAGGTTGTGCGAAGGGGAAAGGTGGCTCGATGCACATGTATGCCAAGAACTTCTACGGGGGCAACGGCATTGTGGGCGCCCAGAGAGCCTTGTGTGGCCTTGGGAGCCGGGATCGCTCTGGCCTGCAAGTACAACGGCAAAGATGACGTCTGCCTGACTCTCTACGGGGATGGCGCCGCCAACCAGGGCCAGATATTTGAAGCTTACAATATGGCAGCTTTGTGGAAATTACCTTGTATTTTCATCTGCGAAAATAACCGCTATGGAATGGGGACGTCTGTGGAGAGAGCAGCCGCCAGCACCGACTACTACAAGCGAGGTGACTTCATCCCTGGGCTCCGGGTAGACGGGATGGATGTCCTGTGCGTCCGAGAGGCGACAAAGTTCGCAGCTGCCCACTGCAGAGCCGGGAAGGGGCCCATCCTGATGGAGCTGCAGACCTACCGCTACCACGGACACAGCATGAGCGATCCCGGAGTCAGTTACCGGACCCGAGAAGAAATCCAGGAAATCAGAAGTAAGAGTGACCCCATTATGCTGCTGAAGGACAGGATGGATGGTGAACAACGACCTCGCCAGCGTGGAAGAACTCAAGGAAATCGACGTGGAAGTGAGAAAGGAAATCGAGGATGCAGCCCAGTTTGCTACAGCAGATCCGGAACCGCCCCTGGAAGAATTGGGACATCACATCTACTGCAACGACCCGCCCTTTGAAGTTCGTGGTGCAAATCAGTGGATTAAATTCAAGTCAGTCAGTTAACAGGAGGCCACGTGCAAATAATCTCTTTGCAGATCTTACTGGGGTTATCTCAACTTTTTTGTTTTCCCAGGAGAAATTCTGTGTGTTTGTTTTAAAGATAAGGCTTTCATTAACTCAACGTACTATAGAAAAGGGGACACGGTTTATATTACTCAAGATACGGCTTTGTTGACTTTAGGGCCCAGGGGTGGGGTGGGAACGGGCAGAAGGAAGGGATAGGATATTGAGGAAGGAAGGAGGAAGAATTGGAGGGGAGAGGGAGAACCACACATATAAAGGATTTACGAGAATATTGTTCATTTCATTCTTGAGATGGGCTATGTAAGTAGTGTCTTTTATAAATAAATAAATAAAAATCCCTCCGGCTTTCTTAGCCCTCAAACTTACACAGTGGTCTGGGTGGCTGAAAGAAAAAAAGGAGGAAAGTGAAACTGAAATGGACTTGGAGTCTTGTGACAAACAAGTTCCCTTCAAACAATAAACACCCCAACAAAGACCACGTATTATCTATATTAAAGGGGTATTTGCACACCTGAAAGTAAGCTACTGATAGATAGCAACCTATAGGTATTTGTAAGTAATTATGCTAAGTGAAGAAGCCAATCACCCTCAGGGTATTATTCTGATTTTTGAAAGTCTTGAAATGATAAAATGGTACCCCAGGAGATTATAGTGCATAGAGAGCAATGGAGACCAGAGGTCTGAAGTGGGGCGCAGTGCGGGAGTAGAAGTGGCTAGTGAAGGACAGCAGGAAGTAACCTGGGGCGAGGGCTTGGGACAGTCTGTCTGTGGCTTTACTGCCCTCATGCCAAGGCCCTGGTTGCACTGGGCGACGCTGGCTACAGGGTATGCGATTGCTTTGTGTTGCTTCTTGCAGCCACATAAAAATCTATAATTAACTCAAAATAAGTATTTTAAGAAAAGGAAGGACACGGGAGCAAGCTTGAAAAGGCTCCACTGGTAAATAGGGGATAACTTTAGCACTCAAATAACTACTGATTTGTTATCAGGCTGCTTTGTAGTTTAGATTATGGCAGACATAAACTGTAAGATCTTATCATCTGATATTCCCACACCTTTGCTTTAAAGTGGTTTTCAGTTTAAAAAAGAAAAAAAAAGTGAAGGAAATATCCGTAGATTAAGCCTCTGGTGAATTCCCTCTGACTATAGACCAGGGAGGGGAACAGCCTTGCTATCTAGCACAGTGTCTCGGGAAGTAGATTGTTGCAGATACAGTTAGGTTAATGTTTACACATTAGGTTAAAATTTTAACACCTTATCACTTGATCTCCTTTTTGACCATAAATTGTTTTTAGTTTTCAATATTTTCTCTTGATTTAGGTTTTTTTAGGTTTTACTTTTATTGTAGTTTTCTGTTGTTAATGTTTTTCTGTATATGAAATCCATGGTAGGTAAATGTATAGAAACAGTAACTGGATTAATGGTTCCTTGCGGGTGTGGCAGGGGAGACTGGGGAGGAAATGAGGAGCTAATAGGAATGATTCAAGAAAGAACATGTTCTATGATTGTACAAATCTCCTTAAAATGATTGAACTATTGAATTGTAAGATTTGTGAATTATATGTCAATAAAACTGTTAAAAAATAAAAAATAAAAAAAAATAAATGAAGTCAAGTGTCAAAAGAAAAAAAGAGTGCTTTATATAAAGAGCAATTGGACATTAGGAAAACACCCCAGCCTAGTTCATACCAAGTCCATAAGTCTGATAATAGCCCATATGTTCAATGTCAAACTCTAAAGTTCTTTTGAGACTCAATCAGGAAGATCATGTGCCAGTGGGTGGTAAGTGTTGTGAACCCAGTGGTGGTGTAAGCATCTCATTGTCGGCAGGGTCTCCACATGGCTTCTTCAGCTCTGAGGCTCTGGCTGCCATCAGCCTGTCTCCAGGCGTCTCGTCAGTTACAATGTCTCCTCGGGAGTCCACATGTGTCCCGCCTCATAGGAGATATTTTTCTCCTTAGCTCCTCCAAATGAGGTCATCAAACTGCCACCTGATTGACAAGATAAACTCACTCCTTTCACTCTTAATCTTTCAATTTGACAACAGATTATATACCTATCACACCGCATCATTCAATATTTTTTCCTCTAGAACCTTTCAAAATTGCAATTGAGACTTGCATTTTTTGTTGAGTTTTTTTTTTTTTTTTTTTAGTTTCCGCTATGCTGGGTATTTTCTTCCCTTTGAGTTTTCTGATTCTAGGTCCTTGAATGTTTTGTTGTAATATTTAGCTCTGTCTTTTCAAGCTTCCCTTTGAACTTTTCTATTGAGTTCATTCTGTCTTCCCCAAGTCCCAGCTCATGATAGCACCCCAGCAAGTGGCCTTGTTATTCTTTGGAAAGACCTTGCAATGAATCATACATCTGAAATCTCAGTGCTCCCTTGAGATGCTGTTACAGGAAATGTCAGGAACAAAACTCTTCTTTACCACCACTTGTGCCAGCTGCCTAGAAATTTCATTTTTCAGAAGCATAGGGTGTGTGTGTGTGTGTGTGTGTGTGTGTGTGTCACCTTTTCAGACATGCTTACATGAAAGAATTCCTGAATGGGCAGAGGAAGCTTCTTCTCACTGGGGGTGGGAGGTGGGGGTGGGGATGGTTGCCAAGAACTGCAGCCATTATTAGGAACAAATAGAAACCATTGTGCACATTCACGCCCCAGGAAAACCTCCAGGGATGGATTTTTATACTTGCTGAGAATTCTCATGACTTGTGGGCTTTCGCCCTCCTGCCTCCTCCACTTGGACTCTCTCTGCTTTGGTTGGATGTTGTCCTTCTACTCACGGGGAATCAGAAAGCCTCTCCCCAAGGACCCAGTTACCTCCCATGGCACACACACCCTGTCTGCACACCATCTCATGATCGTCTCTTCCTCAGGATAGCTCTTCCTGTGTTCCAAGAACCCGCCTTCGCAAAAGACTGAGCAATAGTTCAACCATTGTCTTTAGGCATCCGTTCAGCGGCAAAATAGTGGTCCTCAAAAGGTCTCAAGACAGGGCTTTTTTAATCATCTAATTTCTCCTCGTCTGTCTGTCATACTGCGGTGGCTTTTGTATTGTCAGGATGCTGGAAGCTATGTCACTGGCATCTAAACTATCAGTAGGATCCCTGCAGGTGAGCAGAGATTTCAGACTCAGACTATGAAGAGAGCGTAGGTGGTCCTTGCCTGAGGAAGCAGCCACCGAAAGCCTTGTGAGTATCAAAGGTCCATTGACAGATACTGGGAACCTCATGAATATCAGCAGAATCCTGTCAGAATCCCACCAGAATTGAGGCCTTCAGGGTATAAGGCACTCAAAATATGGTTCAGGAAGAGCTTCCTTCTCAAAAAAATGCAAGGGAGTAAAGCTTTGGGGAACTTCGTTTATGGGTGGAGCACAACTTTTTTGGGGGGCATCACTGCTCTCCAGTGGAAGTGGGAGGCCCAGTCTTGCTCCTGGAGAGATGCTGCTGGATTTGAAGCGCCAAACTAGTAACCCGCAGCCCCACACTCAACCACTATGCCACTGGGGCTCAGCCGGTGGAGCATAACTTTTTTAAAAAGTCATTGTAAACATTTATTCATAATCAGAACTCATGATGTACAAAATATGCATCTAGGAAAAATGGATGTCACCCAAAGTGAAACGGAACCTATAAAGATCGATGTCCTAGGCATCAGTGAGGTGCAATGTACTGGTATTGGCCACTTGAGTCAAGCAATATGGTTCACTGTGCTGGGAATAACAAACTCAAGTGGACAGGCATTGCATTCATCATCAAAAAGGACATCTCGAGAGAGATATCCTGAAGTATAATACCTTCTGTGATAGGATAAGAGTTATAGTCAGACAGGAAAGTCCAGTCAATACAACAATTATTCAAATTTACACAGCTAGCTCAGAAGCAACAAAATCCACAAGGAAGACGCACACTAGCCTATGGGACCACGAGGTGTCTAAGGGACCTGGTATCAGGCATCAAAGAACTAAAAAATATATCGTTATAAATGAGGGGGAGTAGAGTTAGGAGCCCAAAGCCCATCAAGAGGTGAAGCAACATCCCCTTATGAAGGGGTTGCTAGGAGGAGAAGAGCCAGTCAAGGTACAGTGTAGTAACAATGAAATATGCAACTTTCCTCTAGTTCTCAAATGCTTCCTTCCACCCACTATCATGATCCCAATTCTACCTGACATATCCAGCTAGACCAGGGGATGTACACTGAAGCCGGAAACATGGGGAATTTAGGATAGATGATCCCTTTAGGACCAGTGGTGGGAGTGGTGATACCGGGAGGGTGGAGGGATGGTGGAATAGAAATCAGGGATCTACATATAACCTCCTCTCTTGGATACAGATAACAGGGAAGTGAGTGAAGAGACACATCAGACAGTGTACAATATGAAAAATAGTAACAATTTGTAAATTATTAAGGGTTCATGAGGAAGGGGGAATGGGGAGAGAGGGAAAACAAGGGAAACTGATACTGGGGGCCTAATGGAGGGAGGATATTTTGGACATGACGATGGTAACAAATGTGCAAATGTGCTCTGCATACATTTGATGTATGTATTAATTGTGGTGGGAGTTGTATGAGCCCCCAATAAAATGATTTATAAAAAAAGGAGGGAGAAAGAGGCGCTTATACCAAGGGCTCAAGTAGAAAATATTTGGAAATGAAGATGGAAACATGTGTACAAATATGCTTGATACAAATGATGTACTGAATGTTATAAGAGCTGTAAGAGCCTCCAATAAAATCATTGAAAAAAATTTACACATCAACCACTAAAGCTAGCAATGAAGATACTGAAGAATTCTGTCAACATCATCAGTCTTCCAATTAAGTAAACATGCAATCAAGATGCATTGCTAGTTATTGGAATGCAAATGGAAACAAAGAGGAATGAATAGTATTTGGAAAATATGACCCTCGTGACAGAAATGACGCAGGAGTGGATGACAGTGGAAGTAGGGTCCACATGTGGATTAAGCCTCTGGTGAGTTCCCTCTGAGGGATGTGAGTGGTCTTGTTATCAGACAGAACATTGAAAAGTCAATTATGGCAGATGTAGTAACGTTAAAATGTAATATCTTATCATTGGTTTGTCCTTTTGGCCCATTTTAAATTCATTTCAATTAAAAAAGAAAAAAAATGAAGGGGAAATATATGTGGATTAAGCTCCTGGTGAGTCCCCTCTGACCATGGACCAGTGATTCAAAGAGTCTTGTTACCAGGTAGAGTGCACTGGAAAGTGGATTGTGGCAGATGCAGGAGGCGAAACTTCTGCACCCTATCATTTGATCTCCCTTATTTATGATCCATTTAAATTTGCTATCGTGTTTAATATTTTCTGAGTTCTTTTCGATTGAAGTTTCTCTGCTTCACTTTCCATTGTTGTTAGTTTAGGGTTTTGGTTAAAATGCTTTTCTGTACATGAAACCCAGGATAGGAACATCTCTAGAGATAATGACTGAATCTATGGTTGGCTGTATGGCAAGGGAGGTTGGAAGAAAATGGAGAGCCAGCACTAGTCTGTCAGTGTGTTGGACTGTAGTGGCTTGGGTGTTGCTGTGATGCTGTGTCACTGGTATTTCAAATGCTGGCAGGGTCAAATTAAACAGGTTTCAGTGGGAGCTTTAAGACTAACAACAGGCAAGGGTGGTTCAGCATCCCCACCTGTGAGAAAGAAGCCACTGAAACTCTTATGCATAGCTTCAAAGCATTGTCCAATACTCAAAGCCTAAACAAAGGAGGCAGAACTATGTCAGAGATGCAGTGGGAGGATGGGCCCTTCAGGTCCAAGGACACTCAGAATGTGACTGAGGAGGAACTGACTTCTTGTAGGATGTCAACCATGTCCACCATGATCACATGAGTCAGATAGCACCTTTGGGAGTGGAACTTTCAGGATTTTCATTTGCCGATGGAGCACAACTCCAAGTAAAGAGAAGCAGCTGCAATTTTTTTCTAAAGATTGGAACTTGCAATATGGAAATTTTGACTTTAGGAAAATGGGAAGTGGTCAAAAATGAAACGGAGTGCGTGAAGATCCATATCCTAGGCATTAGTGAGAGGAAGTGGACTGGTTTGGACCATTTGGAATTAGAAAATCACATGATTTACTCGGTGGGGACGAACACAGTCTAGAGCAGTGGTTCTCAGCCTTCCTAATGCCGTGACCCTTTAACACAGTCCCGCGTGTTGTGGTGACCCTCTAACCATAAAATTATTTTTGTTACGGGCTGAGCCCTGGTGGCGTAGTGGTTGTGCACGGGACTGTGGCTTACTGGGATGGAGGTTCGGTTCCGGCTCCCAGGAACAAAGGCTGGGTCTCCTACTCCCACCACCAGGGCAGTGATGCCTAAAAAAAAAAAAAAAAAAAAATTATTTTTGTTACTACTTCAAACTATAACTGGGTGACTCCTGTAAAAGGGTTGTTTGACCCCCAAAGGGGTCATGACCCACAGGTTGAGAACCGCTGATCTAGAGGAATGATGTGGCATTTAATATCTGCAAGGACCTTGCTACGTCCATTACAAAGTACACTGTGATCAGATTACATCTATCTGCCTTCAAGTAAATCCCATCTATACACCTAATATTCAGCTTTATGCACCCCCCAACAAAAACTAGTGATGAAGAAATTAAAGAGTTCTACCAACAAATGCAGCCAGAAGTTTATCAAGCATGCAATTAAGATGCTGTTGACAGTTATTGGGGATTGGAATGCAAAAGTTGGAAACAAAGAAGGAACAGAGGTTGGAAAATACTGACTGGGTGATTGAAACCATGACCAAGTTTTGCAAGACCAACCACTTGTTCTTAGCAAATACCTTTTTTCAAATCATAAACAGCAACTAGACACATGGACTTCTCCCGTTGGAGTACACAGAAATCAAAGGGACTACATATCTGGGAAGACAAACTGGAGACACTCAATATCAGCAACTAGCACCAGAGGCCACGGTGGAACGGACCGTGCATTGTGCTACAAACGTTCCAGGTAAAGCTGAAGAAGATGAAGACAAGACCATGGGCACCAGAACGCACCTGAGTCCACGGCTCCTGGGGCTGGAGACTGCCTCAGGAGCAGCTCTGGCGCATTGAACACTAGGACAGAAGACCCGAAGAGTGGTGGGAGGACATAGAGAAGAAAGCAAAGGCCATTGATGAAGACAGTAAAAGGCCATTCAAAAGACAGGCACTAAGAACCAAATGGATGTCAGAGGAGATGCCGAAACTTGCTCTCGATCACAGTGTAGCTGAAGTAAAAGGGAAGGGTAGATAGGATGAACTTTGGGAAGTCTGCTAGCGTCTCAGGATTTCAAAGGTCTGAAACAGGCAGTGGGGTCAATGTGTTCCCGTTGCTTGTGTAGAAAGGAGACCTTCCTCGGTTTCTTTTCAGTGTGGATTAGCTTGGCTGGGCTGCCCGTCTGGGAGATGCACACCCTCAACTCAGTCTGTTCTCAAACCTACAGACTGCCTTGTATTCCCTGAGAGCCTGGCCTGCTTGTTGGGACATGGGTACTTATAAAATGACACATGGGCAGAGTTTTATTCACAGGTTAAAAAAACACAACAATATGACTTAGATTTCCATTGAGATCATTTTGCTCCTACCTGGGAGACAAATGCACTTTCCCAGTGCAGGGGAGTTTGAGGTTCTGTGTTTGAGGTTTTGTCCCAAAAGCCTCATCAGTGACTTGTTTTCTTAATGAGACTCTGCTCATAATTGCCACCTCTCAGAAAATCCAACCCTCCCTGGAAGCTGAGAGTTCTGTCCCAGTGGGCTAATTTTCCCATGATAAGCTATGATTAACTAGTGCCTGCCTATAAATGGAGGGATGCAGAACGTTCAAGGATTTAAAATATTTTAGCAGATCCACTTGGCACAAGTAAACCCGCCAAGCATTCTTCTCAGGAGAATATGCAATACTGCTGTACTATTTATCTTGCACCTATTCACATGTTTTTTTCTCCTATTTAATTGGAGCCATAGATGGTAAGGGGCTTCTGGGATGGTTTTATTCACTCCTGCTATGTACACTTGGAAACAAGTCCTGATGTTGACTGCTATACCCAAAAGTGCGCAGATGTTGAGTGGAGGGGACAGAACAGAACCCCACTGTCTGATGCTAACTCTGTGCTGAGTTCACTGCTCCATACTGCCTTCACTGTGAAGTCCAGCTTTGGGGATCGCATTGCATTCTTTTCCCCAAATGCTTTGTGGCTTTGTAACGAAAGCGCAGTGCTCCTTATGTCAATGGCATTTAAGAAAAGAGTTGCCTAACTATTTACTATTCGGCTAGTGATGTCAGTTTGCAGGAAATGTGCGAGAACATGCAGGGACGTGGTGAGGTCATCTCCATGATTTTTGTCTCTGGTTTTAAAGGAACAGGACCCCGAGGCTATGCAATCTTGGAGAGCAGGAAGAAACAACGTTTCTTTCCAGAATGTCATATGGAGACTTGACTCCCTTTATTGTCCATGATGCTAAGAACAGGACAGTTCCAGGAAACTGCTAGATCTTGGGAATCCCACCACCTTCCCCCAAAGAAGGGTATACTCTGTCTGACAAGGAAGACAGGCTAGGTCTTGTAAGTAAGTAAATCCCTGGGTGTACAAATGGGTAACATGTCTACCTGCTAACCAAAAGACTAGTGGTTCAAGCTCATTAGGGACACTTTCAAAGGCAGTTCTAGTGATCTGTTGTTAGGAAGTGCCATAGAGTCAGTCCTGACGCAGGCGGCCCTGCACTGTCCTGTAGCCTCACAATGTTCCTCTGCCCAGGCCCATTGAGCAGCCACGGTGTCGATCTGTCTTCTTGGAGGCCTTCCTCTTTTTGCCACCCCTCCACTTTACAGGATATCCCTTTTCAGGGACTGGTCTCCCCTGACAACCTGTGCAAAGTCTTGCCATCATTGCCTTTAAGAAGCATTCTGCTCTTACTTCTTCTAAGACAGATGGGTTTGGCCTTGGAATAATCTCTGGGACAATGAACAGAGGTCTCATTCTCTAAACCATTCTCTTACTGACAACCCCATGGGACACAGGTCTACGCAAACACATTTGGGGGCGGCAACTGATTTTTATTTAAAACCCAAATAATTTCCTCACTGAAACCCCAGGTGGCATAAATAGTTAAGCTCTTGACTACTAAAGGAAAGGTTGGAGATCCAAATCTATCCACAGGAATCTCAGAGACCTGGTGATATAGCAAGGATTTTGAAAGGTCACAGCCCTGAAAGCCCTACTCGAGCCTATCAAGAGTCCCCAATAAGATGATATTTTTTAAAGTGCAGTCTTGAAAACCCTGTGTAGGGAGTTGAAATGGAATCAGTGGCAGTGAGTTTGGCTTTCCGGGGATTCTTTCAAGTCATCAAGTTGATTCTGCCTCCAGGACAGACCCTCTAGGGCTGTGCCTGGGGGCTGCAGACTGTACACTTTTACAGGAGCAGAAAGCCTCGTCTTTCTCCAACAGAGTGGGCTCTTGGGTTTGAATGGTGGCTAGCCTGTCAAGACCGTGCTCACTACACCCTCTCACTTATTATCCCCTCTTCTGACTCCCTCCCATTTTCTTGTCCAGAGTTCCCAATGTGTTCCTACGTGGAAAGGGACATCTGCCAACTTCCGAGGACTCACTGTTCCTTAAAAGTCATCCCATGGGGTGTTTCTCAATAACTTAAAAAAATACTCAAATGCACCTTTTCTCTAAAGATTAAAAAAACTCTGAATAATTATTTCCATGCCCTTTTACAGCTCCTCCTTAATATATATATATATATATATATATATATATATATATATATTTACAAATCCAGTAAATTGTGCAATAATCTTTCTCTTTTGAGATTTCAAGATCTCCACAATAAAAACTAGTGTCTTATTACCGCATCATGAGGTTGCTTAGGATAGGACTCAGCTTCAGGTCTCCTGAGGGACATTTGACAAAATTGATCACATAATAAATCTGATAGTACCCAAAGTCGGGCCCAGGCGTTCAGAGCAACATGTTTTCTTATGGACCGATATGCGGAAGATTAATGCAGTCTTCTAAAGATGCACATGAAATGTTTCTAGACTATGTCTATTTAGATCAGGAGAGGAGAAAACTCTCTTTGTTGCCATTTGGCAAAAATAAACTTGATTGACCTAGACATGCAAAGAGGGTAAAAAAATAATTGCTCCTCCATAACTTCTATTCCCATGGAGACTGACTTCCTAAAGGTCACTAAAGTGAGTGGAGAGGGCTGATTGGTAAACAGCATCCCTCTGTCCTCCTTGGAGCACATACAGCTGTGTTTCCAATATCATGCCAGAAACTTGAGACCCTGTGCCAGCCCATTCCATCAGAGCTCAATCCGCCTGTCCTTGCAGCCCCTGCAGCAAACATTAAGAGGGAAGCAGAGGTGGCTAGAATTTCTCCTCTTCTTTTCACCCTCCCCTGGGGCTGGGGTATGAAGGCAGGAACATCAGAGTGGAGAAATGGGTACATGTTCTCCTATCCCCTTTAGGAGACTGGAGTTAACATTCCAATAGCTCAATGGGTCCACTATTCCTGACACATAAGAAGCATATGCCAGGGTAGCTCAAGACTGTGGAGGACATTTTTTTCCCAGTGGACATGTGTATTAAAGTAAAAGAGCTCTGGTCTGTACTGGTATATATGCTGTGGTCTACCCTGATTTCTAAGGTAGGGCTGGGGTCATGATTTGGAGGGAGGGGGGTGAGGAAGCTTTAAGGAACCAGAGGTATATTGTGTGTTTTGTCAGTGCTACACTGCACCCTGGGTGACTCACCCCTTCCTTGTGACCTTTCTGTGAGAGGATTTACAATTGTCTACACTTGGGTTTGGGGTCTCTACTTTGACCTTCCTCATTCTCAACAAAATGGTTATTTGTTCTAGGTCTTCTGAAGCCAGCTCCCTGATCCCATTGAAACCTAATGATGGCACAGACTGGTGTGCTTCTTCCATGTGGTTTCTCTGCTAGGTGGCCATTTATTTAACTTCAAGCCTTTAAGATTCCAGACAATATATCTTTTGATATCCAAGCACCATCAGCTTTCTTTACCACATTTACTTATGCACTCATTTTAAGACTCATCTTTAAGGTGGATTTGAACTGTTAACTTTGCAGTTGACAGCCCAACACTGAATCACAGCACCACAGTGCTCCATGGGAGAGAATACCTCCAAAAATAATTCCCCCAAAAGCCATCAAGTCACAGTGGTCCTACAGGGCAGGGTAGAACTAGCATCTGCTGAACGTGCAATTCATAGCACTGTGTCCCCAGCTAAATAAATCAATAAGCTCCATTCCACTATTAGTCTTGCAGCAGCATGTTCAGTGAGCTAAGGAAGTAAGCAAATGGTAGAGATGTAAAAAACCAAAACAACCCAGTGAACATGTCTGGAAGTTTCTCTCAGGGAGTCTAGGAAGCAGGAGAACCTATAATCATAAAACATTCATAAGGGTCAGCAGACAGACCTGGAGCTGTTTTTTGGTTTTTATTTTCTCCTCCTCCTCCTCCTCTTCCTCCTTTTCTCCCCTTCCTTCTCCCTCCATTTCCCCATGTCTCTATAAGATAGGCAAGATGAACAATTCCAAGGAGAAAACAAGACAGTTCTGGAGAGACACGAGAGAGGTGAATGTGTGGGAAAGGGAAGGGGGAGCCAACAGAACCAAGGAAAAGGGAACAGTAAGAGATCTAAAATATGTGGCAAGAAGGGTGTAGAATCCCTGGTGGTGTTTGATCAAGTTCAGTGTAGCTGAGAGGAAGTACAGAGAGCTGAGGGAAGGTTGAACATGATAATAGGACAGGAGGAAAGTAAAAGGAAATAGAGGAAAGAACTAGGAGGCAAAAGACATTTATAGAGGTACCAACATAGGCATGTGCATGTGTAAATATATTAATATACAATGATTGGGATATAGGTCTATGAACATATATTTCTAGATTAAGTATTATGGTAGCAGATAGACATCGGGCCTCTACTCAAGTGCTCCCTCAATGCAAGAACACATTGTTCTAATAATCTGGCATTCGGTGATGCTTACCTTCCCAACATGATCCCTGAAGACAAAATGTGTGTAAGAGGTAATGTGGTGAAGAACTCGGATGGTGCCCAGCTACTAAAACATATATCATCTATGGTCTTAAAGGATTAAGGTTAAAGAAGTGGCCATTTAGCAGGAAAGCAACAATTCCCACATGGAAGAAGCACATCAACCTGTGTGATCACAAGGTATCAATGTGATCAGCTATCAGGTATCAGAAGATCCAAAACAAATAGCTATTTCGAGGATAACTAAGGATGGCAGAATGGAGCCTCAAGGCCCATGTGTAGACAATTGGACAAAACCTCACACAAGAGTCACAAGGAAGGGTGGAGCCGGCTCAGATGCAATATAACCAACAAAATACACATTCCTCTAGATCTTAATGCTTCCTTCCCATCACTATCATGACCCCAGTTTTTACCATACATGCCAGACTGTCATGTGCACTATTACAGATAAGAGCACTCGACACACAGAACCTAGGCCAGGAAACTCCCTCAAGAACAGTAGTGGGAGTAGCGATACCATAAGGATAGGGGAAAGGTGGAGAAAGAAGGGGAAGGAAGAGGGAGCCAATCATAAAGATCAACATTTAATCCCACCCTCCCCCAGGGGGACAAACAACAGAAGAGGGACAGCAGATGGCATAAGGATGCATGAGGGCAGGAGGGTGGAGGAGGGAAGGAAAAAAAAGAGGAGCTTTTATCAATTGCTCAAGTAGAAAAGAAAGATTTAGAAAATGATGATGGCAACATATGTACAAATGTGCAAATGTACATTTGATGTACGGATTGCTATCAGAGCTGTAAAACCCTCAATACAGCAATTTATTTAAAAAAAAGAAAGAAAGAAAGAAAGAAAGAAAGCAGGAGAGCCTAGCACTTTATCTTCCTGTCTATAAATACTGTCTGGAGAGTCTTCCTGGTGGGTTTGAGGGGGGGGGACAGTCACCATTACCCCTCCCTCCCCAGCCCTTTCTCAATCCACCCAAGCCTTCCAGCCAGAGAAGCTCAGTTCAGACTCAGTGTAAAGGGAAAAGGTCCAGTACTTCCCAGAATTTTCTCTGCCACTTGGAAGAAGACTGAGCATTTCTTATCTTGCTGATCTGCTTGTAGTTTATTTGAAAGTTAAGAGTGAAAGTGATCTTTTAAGAGTCTGTGTTTCTGTATTCTAGGACGAAAATGGAAAGTCGTGGGGTCACATTAACCCTTCGAGGCCAGCAGGAACAAGTTAGATGGCCCTTCCTTCATTGTATTGACAGACAGGCTGCAGCTGACCTTGGTGCCCCTTTCAGAACACCTGCTGGGGCATCCTTCTTTATGGTCGTATCCTCAACATCTAAAGAAGTGCCTTGTGGGAGTGAAAGAATATCTGATCAGAAGAGGTAATGGTCTCATGCTGCCAAGATGCATGTGGGGGGATGGGAGGGTGGAGGAATATGCTTCTAGAACCATGCATTTGGGCTGAAATGCATTTTCCTATAGGGGCAACATGGATAGGGGCTGGGTGTTGCTAGAATCTTATCTTGGCACTGTAGTTACGATGGGCATTTGTGGTTTGGTGAGAGGCCCTACTACTTTGTGTGATTGTTTCCAGGGCAAAATACATTCAGTTTTCAGAGCCATCTTATCAGTGACCTTGGGAAATATAAACCAATCTTACTTGAGACTTGCTGAAACTTTACTTCACCTGTGGCTGTTTTGTAATTTGTCCACAAATAAAGCATGGTTAGGCAACCTGAAGAGGTTCTTGTTCTTGCAGCTCATCCCTAGTCGAAAGAGCAGTGCGGTCCCAGGAATAGACACTTGCTAGCTGTGATACTGCCTTAGGTGGTCCAGGCAGGTTAGAGATCTTTAAACTGACTGAGGAAGCTCTTTCCAAGTGTTTTAACATATCAGATACCCTGGATGGGCTAAATGTGGACTCGACCATCATGGTGGGCCCCAAGTAATCAGAACTTTCAGGGAATGGCAGGGAATTTCGGGGTTTTATGCTAGGAAACCAAAAGGAGATACAGGTTGTTGTTTAATCAGCTCTGGGAGATGGTTGGACAAACACATAACAAACAGCATTGTCACTGACCCAGGTTTGAAGGGATAGTGTCCATTCAGGATACGTTCAGGCACTTCCTTTTCTGCCTCTACGACTGGGAATGGGGTGAGCAGGAGTCCATTTCAGATGGTACCTGTGTTGAGACCACAGATATCCTGCCGAAAGTCTGGCACCTTGTTCTTCTGTCTAAAGTCCCCAGCGACCTCAGGAGAAAGTAGACTCCCTGGTTCTCAGGCCATATGGGGGCATCATATCCTGCGAGATGGACTCATGAGGGCCCACATCGGCTCCCCATGTATGCTCCCTGGGGACTGAAGGGTGGTTCTGTCACAAGGCTGGCAGGGGTTAGCCTGGGACAAGGCCAGTGCTGGGAGCAGACATCTGACACTAGGAGATGGATTTAAGTTGTTGGTGGAGTTACAGGATCCCCCATCCGCAGGATGGAGTACCCATGAGCCCAACATGGATTATGGAGCAATAAATGACCCCACGGATGCGAGCTTCATTGATGAGCACTGGGTCAGGGAGTCACGGCTCTTGGACAAGGTAGAGGAAGACGTGGTTCCACAAAGGAAATTGAGTTCCTGTTATCGCATGAGGAGGCCACAGGTACTAAGCAGCGAGAGAGAGAGAGAGAGAGAGAGAGAGAGAGAGAGAGAGAGAAATCACATTTTCACATTTTCTCTTCTTGCAATGTGTGACTGGACAGCAAGCAGAGTAAAACAGGAAATTCGTTACTTAGGGTCACCACGTAGTTCCCCCAATTCTTAGAAAGTGAAGGCGGTTTACCTTGTTCTGATGGAGAGCTTTGCTCAGGCGTTTGGAAAATAACCGTGCGACACATAGATGGAGCAGACTTGGGGAAGGGCTGTCAGGAGAACTATTGCAAGCTTTCAACGAATAACGGAGGCTCACTTAGTACAAAGGAGGAAATGAGTCAAGAACGGAAATCATGAAGTGGTTCTTTTTTGGTCACAAAAATTCACATCTGTGTTAATATATAGTTTCATCTGTGATGAAAACCCAAAGTAACTTCCTTTATTGTGGTATAATTAGATGACCATGACGTTTTTCCTTGCTCCTCTGTCACTTTCGTAGGTGTGAGTTAGTTCATTCTTGCAATAAGATGCTTTGTACTCCTCCGTGCACAGTATTATGGTGAAAATATGTGTTTTCTTGCACTGTGATGTTTTATTTTCTGAAAAGGCTCTGTCAGTTAAGAGGTACAGTATTTGAGAGGAGTCATTTGATGCCTCCCAAAATCAAAAGAGGGTTTATAACATTGCCTTCTACATAACACTGTACCAGAATTAAGTGAAATTACCTCATGCAGGAAAAGTGTGCTACTTGCAATGTAGAATTTATTGATATTCATATCATTTCTTGTGTGAAGTCCAGATGAAGGCAATCATTGAGAAGGATCATGGTCTAGTGTTTATATGGAACATG
>PVJH01010238.1:60529-74855 GCA_004026705.1 Nesogale talazaci | reverse complement strand
AGGAGGTGTGCCTTGGGGTTTGACAGGTGGTAACCTTTGGTGTGGACATTCTAGCTGGGTAGGGCTGGGAAGGGCAGGCTGATGGAGGGCCCGAGGCTGGATATCCTACTTGCCAGCATTTGAACCCACCCATTTACCCATCTTTCTGTACTTCCATCCCTCCATCTGTCCATCTACCATCTTCCTCATGCCACAACCCATTCATACGGTTCCTCATGTGGTGGTGATTCCCCCCCGCCTCCCGGCCATAACATTATTTTCATTGTTACATCATCAGTCATTTTGCTACTGTTATGAATCAAGTGAATTCCATAAAAGGGTCATTTGATCCCTAAAGGAGTTGTGACCCGCAGCTTGAGAACCACGGTTCTGGACCCTGTGTGAGGTGCTGGGGCAGACACATAACCAAACCTGTTGGCAGGCAGTCAGTTCATAGCAGCCCAGTAGGGTTCCCAGACTGTTGTCTTCAGAGACTCACAGGGACCCCAGAGGACACAGTAGAACTCGTCCTGTGGGTTTCTGAGACTGCCGGTCTTTACAGGAGTTCGCAGCCTCAGTGTTCTCCTGAGGAGCGGCTGGCGGTCTTGAACTCCTGACTTTGTGGTTCACAGGTCAGCGTGCAAGCCGTTATACCACTAAGAGACAGAATTGACTCAATAAAAGTGTGTTTTTAAAAAAGTTATAAAATTTTGAGACTTTTAAAAAATTATATGCTTTTATTAGGGGCTCTTACATCTCTTATCACAAGGCATACATTCGTTCAGTGTTTCAAGCACATTTGTTCATATGCCACCATCATCATTTTCAAAGCATTCTCTTCCCATGTGAGCCTCTGATATCAGCTCCCCACTTCTTCCCACCCTCCCTTGCCTGCCCTCCCTGCCTCATGAACCCTTGATAAGTTATTGATTAGTTTTTCCATATCTTGCATTATCCTCCGCTGCTCCTCACCCACTTTTCCACTGTTGTCCTCCGGGGAGGGGTTCTAGATGGACCCTTCCCCTTTCTCCCCTAATCCTCCAGGTATCTCTACTCGCCTTGTTGGCCCAGAGAAGTTTGTCTCTCCTGGATTCCCTGTGTCGCGAACGCTGATCTGTGGCAGTGTGCGTGTTCTGGTCTAATCCAATTTGTAAGGTGGGAGGACAGAGGTCGTGATGGTGGGGGTGGGGGTGGGGGTGGGGGAAGGGAAGCACTGAAGAACGAGAGGGAAGTTGTGTGTTTGATCGGTGCCGTCTTGTCCTCTGACTGGCTTATCTCTAAAACTGCTGTTAGAAGCCCAGTGCTTAAGGAATGCGCTACCAGGGGGCATACCCTCATGACTCCCACCCCAGAGACCTGTGAGCAAGACACCAGGGGTGCTGGGAACAAACCCGGTGAGGGGGCCGCCTCGGTCCGGGCCAGGCCTGACGCTGACACTCAGGCTTGGCTGGCAGCTCACCCATCTCCTGGGAGCAGCACTGAGGGCCCGTGACTCACCTGGGCCGGCCCGCCACTGGCTCACCTGTGCAATGCTGTCCTCCCAGGCTGGTGGGAGAGGAAACTCAAAAAACCCAAACGGCCCAGAGTCCACTCTGACCGCCAGCAGCCCTCCAGGGCAGAGCAGAGCTGTCCTGTGCTTTGTGAGGAGTAGAGAGCCTCATCTTTCTCTCTCGGAGCGGCTGGTGGTTTTGAACTGCTGACTGGGCTGTAGGCAGCCCACTAAGTAACCACGACACTGCCAGGGCTCTAGACGGGAGAGACGGTGATCAGATGCCTCGAGGTTCCAGTGTTCACGGTATCACCCTGCCTTCTTACCCCAAGGACAGCCTTTACTGTTGTTCAAGGCTATGGGGCCTGTTGGAGGACAAACCCAGAGAAATTTGCTAGTTGGTCATTAGGAAGATAGGGGGAAGTGAGGTTTTTCTTACTGATATGTTTTTTTGCTTTTTAAAAATTTTCTTCCCTCCCCGCCCCCCCCCGCCCTCCACACATGTGTCTGCCATGAAATAAGATTGTGAGCTTTTTATAAATGTCATTTTCATTCTGGGTTTTATTCCAGAACAGGAAGAGTCAACAAGCCAGGAATCCTGGCCAGCTCTGAATTAAAATCTTCTGTCCCCGATGCACAGAAACTTCTGGAAGATGCTGTCCCTTCCCTTTCCTGGCCTGCCTCTCATACCAGGGACTAGCGGGCACCTTGGCCGGGGCTCTGTGGCTGCATAGTCAGAGTGGGTGTGGTCTTGCTTTGGAAAGATCTAGGGGCTAGCAGAGCCTGCCCCTCCACCTCCATGCCTGATCTCTTGTGATCCCCACGACCAGTGGTTTTTAGACCTGCAGGTGCCTGGGGCTCACCTGGAGAGAGAGAAGGTCTTACCATTGTAGATTCTGCGTCTGCAGGGCTGGGTGGGTCTGTGACTCTGGGTGTCCACCATGCTTCAGGTGGGATGCCCTTCCCGCACCCCCTTGACCGCCGTTGGAGACCACCCGTGGAGATGCAGGGCCCCGGCCCACGCAAACCACCGCCACCAAATGGATTCCGACTCACGTGGGCCCTGTCTGCCAGGGTCTCTGTGGCTGCTGGTCACGAGGGGAACAGACCGTCTCATCTTTCCCCCATGGAGAGGCTGCTGTGCTCGAAGCTCTGCCTTGCAGTTAGTAATCCGCCCCTTCCCACCGGGACCCCAGATTGGGGCTGGCCAGGAGACTAGTTGGAAGTACTGGGTGTGTCCAGCGTGGGGACCACTGGACGCATGTGACGCTGGCATGCTGAAGATGTGACTGGTGGCACAGAGAGACGAAGTTTTCTACTTTTCCTTTCCAGCTCCTCACAGGCTTCCTGCTCCCAGAAAGAGTTGGCATCCCATAAACCCACAGGGACAGTTCTCCCTGTGCTCTAGGCTCTGCATGAGTCAGAATGGTTTCGATGGTAGTGAGGTTTGTTGTTGTTGCTGTTGTTTTTTCTTTTTCCGAAGGTCAGGTGGAGACGTCCCAGCAGACTCGACTGCTTTTTCTTTGCTTCAGCCTCCACCCTCTTCTCTGTTGTCTCCCGGGAGCATAGGGTGACGTGTCAGGCTGCAAGGTCAGCAGTTTGAAACCACCAGCTGTTCCCAGGCAGAAAGACGGGGGCTTTGGACTTCTGTTTAGAGTGACCGTCTCAGAACTCTCTCCCGTCCTCTGGGGTCACTGTGAGTCGGCATCGACTCAGTGCCAAGGAGCTTCAGCTGACTGATACATACTGCACATACTTGTGTATACGCCGAGCTTCTCAGCACATTTTAGTGGAGTTTTCGTGGCTGCGGCTGATATCCTGGTTGACTGATACTTGAGTATAAAGGGAAAAAGGAGCAGAGTAGGCAGAGAAAAGTAAGTAAATGGGGCAGGTGGCTGGGCAGTGGGTGATGCCACTTGGAGATCAGCAAGAAACTGAGGGACAACAGGACCAGGGAGGCAGAGATGAGAGTTCTTCCTCAGAGTGAACAGAGAGACACAGAACCAGGGTCGCTGAAACAACGAGAAAATAAGTTTCCGTTTATGAAAGCCACTCCCTTGCCGTATTTCTGTAACAAGTGCACAATGAAACCAAGTCTATGACCTTCCTTTTATGCAGCCAAGACATGTTGGACTTTTCTATGAGATGGCCTCTCCTTGCTGGGGATCTACGGTCTGGAGGGACGCTGGCATCACCAGGGTCAACAACAGCAATCACAGACGGCCATTTTCCAGTTGCCGTGAAGAGCCCTGGGGTGGACTAGTGGTGACTTGTGTGCCTGCTCACCTCAAGGCCGGCAGTTCGAAACCACTAGCTGCTCCATGCGAGGAAGACAGGGCTTTCTACTCCCGTACAGAAACGCAGAACGGCCCTGTCCTCCAGGGCTGCGGTGAGGTGGCGTCGGTGCGATGGCGGTGAGTTAGGCTTGGAGCTGGAGGCTGCGGGTGGGATGACGTTTGCAGCGGTCTCCCCGTTCTGTGCCCAAGCCACACGCTCTGCAGCCTTACAGGGAACTGACAACGACGATGATGACGACGGGGAGGCCTTCTTCTAGACAGCTGGCGCCGCCTGTCGCTGCTGCCTTTGCTCCCTCGCTCGAGACACACAGCCCGTGTCCTGGATAATGTCATCCCCACGTCACAGACCAGGAGACTGAGATCCAGGCTGGGACTGAGACTCGCCAGACGCCCCTGTGGCAGTGACATCCTCTCCTGCTGATGTGTGAAAGGTGGGGAGAACCTAACCTGTCAATCATGTCATAGCCAGTGAGGCCTCTGTGCGGGCATGGCCTTCTCCTGAGGATTCTGTGAAACCCTGTCTTCCTCCTTGGAGGTGGGACACTCTCTGCTTCCTGTGGACAAGTCACATGAGTTAGGCTGATGGAGTCAGAGCCCTGGAGCTGGAGGAGCCACGTGGAGACCCCTGCTAGCGCTGAGAAGATTCCATGGCCACTGGATCCACAAGACTTTCCGCCCACTGGCCTGTGACCTTCCTGAATTTGGCATTATTGCATGTGTTGTGTGAGTCTGAAGAGGAATTTATAGATTGGTATGAGATAGACGATTGATATCAGATTTATGGATTTAACTGCACTGGGATGTTTTCTTTTTTCGTGTGTTTCTTTTTAAAAATCATTTATTGGGGACTCTTACAGCTCTTACAACATTCCATATATCAATTGTACCAAGCGTATTTGTCTACATGTTGCCATCATCATTCTCAAAACATTTTCTTTCTACTTGAACCCTCAGTATCAGCTCCTCATTTTCCCCCTCCCTCCCTGCCCCCTCCCTCATGATCCTTTGATAATTTATAAATTATTCTTATTTTGTCAAGTCTTACACTGTATGATATCTCCCTTCACCCACTTTTCGATCCCCCAGGAAGGGGATTATATGTAGATTCTTGTGATCTGTTCCACCTTTCCCTTCCCCTCCTGGTATCTCTACTCTCATGATTGGTCCTGAGGAGTTCATTTGTCATGGATTCTCTGTGTTTTCAGCTCTGATCTGTACCGGTGTGCATGATCTGGTCTAGCTGGATTTGTAAGGCAGAATTGGGATCATGTGGTTGGGAAGAAGCATTAAGGAACTAGAGGAAAGCTGTACGTTTCATCAACGCTATACTGCACCGTGACTGGCTCCTCTCCTCCCCACGACCCTTCTGTAAGGGATGTCCAGTTGCCTTCAGATTGGCTTTGGGTCTCCCCTTTGCAAGTTCTCTCTTACACATATATGAGTCTCCCTGAATTTGTTTCTCCAGTCCACCAGGCCTGACAGCCCCCTTCCCTGACCACCTGAGTGACTCAGCTCTCTCTCCCTCCCGCCTGTTTTATGCTGCTTTTTGGTGTCATTCCCACCAGACCTGGCTCTCACCTGTTCCCTCCAGGCCTCTAAACTGGTTCTGGGATGGACTAGACTTTGTGTCATGTGGGTGCCTGTAATGAGAACTGGAAAAGTTCCAGGCGAAACACAGCCCTGGAGCGGGAGAGGCAGAGAGCCTCAGGGCATTGGAGTTTCGCGAGAACTGAGCAGATGGACAAGCGCTATACACAGCGTGGTCAGCCACCATCTCTGAGCTGGCCACTGTCATTTCCAATTCTGTGGGTTCAGAGATGTGGTCGCTATGAGGCTCACTCACGGCTCTTGCGTTTTAAGAGGGAGGTGATGTTTCTAGCAGGCCATCAGCCTACACTCATCTCCATCCTGGTCCTTGCTGCGGGCATGCACGTGCTGCACATTCTGCTCCATCCAGGCTTTGCTTCACGATGGAACCAGGAAGAATTGGTTTGTAGCTCATCTTGCCACCGAGCTCCATTCCACAAGGAGGGGTTCTGCCCCTTGAGTGGTGTTCCTCAGCACCACGGACAGCGCCCAGTCCCAGCCCTTGAGAAAGCCACACTTCTGCACCTGTCTTTTTAGCTACTGAGTGAGGGGGGGGGGGGGGGGGGGATGCACTCAGTAGGGCTGTTGTGAATGTTGGGTCAGATGGTTGGGATTCTGCCTGAGCACTTGGGTCTGGAGTGGACCTGCAATCTCTCCCCTCGTTGGGCATGCTCTCTGAGCCTCAGTTGCCTCAGGCGGTTGATAAGGTGTAGCGGCTACAAGTTAGACTGTGTTCTGCAAGGTCTGCAGTTTGAAACTGCCAGCCGCTCCATGGGCCTTTCTACTCCTGTAAACTGCTCCAGACTCAGAAACTCACAGAGACCCTACAGGGTCGCTGTGCATCAGTATCGACTTGATAGCCTTGAGTTTGTTTTGGGGTTCATGGTACTAGGGGTGTTCAGTGAGGCAGTGGGGATCTGGGCTCACCTGGCCTGGACTATTATTGTCAATTCCTACCTTGTCTGCTGTGATCTTTGATATAAGGCCTCGGTTCCCAAACTTGGTCGATCGTTGGACTCACCTGGGGATCTGGTGACAATGTCTTTGAGACCCAAGAATCAGAGTCTCTGGAGGAAGGAGTCCAGGGATCTGTATTTTCACCAGGTCCCCAGTTTGGTCCAGTGGTTGGCTGAGTTTGGGAACCAAGAGGCTATCAGGACAAGACGATGTCCAGGCCTGAGCCAGCTGCATGCAACTTAGTGTGTGCCACTCCCCTGCCTTGGCTATTGCAGTGGTTCTCAACCTGTGGGTCACGACCCCTTTGGGGGTCGAAGGACCCTCTCACAGGGGATGCCGAAGACCATCAGAAAACTGAGACACCGTTCCTCTATCCATCTCCAGAGAGGTACACACACAAGCAGATGCACTCACCTGCAGTGTACACACACATGCAGATACACATGCATAGGTGCACACACATGCAGATACACTTCACCCGGCGTGAAGACTGTTACCCAGGCTACACCATGCTTCAAGACAAGATCTCATTGGTTTTTCATTAGAAATACATATTTCACAATTTATAATTACATACTATCTTTGTGTTTAATCACTATGCTTTCATTATGTCCACTTGCAACAATGAAAATGCATCCTGTCCATCAAATATGTACACGACAGTACCTAAACAGTAGCAAAATGACAGTGGTGAAGTAGCAATGAAAACCATCTTATGGTCGGGGGTCTCCACAACATGAGGAGCTGTGTGATTGGTTGAGAACCCTGTACTGTTGCGTCAGCTTCTTTCGTTGATGGTTTCCCCCACACTGCTGGTCCTCCGCTTTTCCAACCCAGAGTCTTTTTTAAAAAAAATATAATTTTATTGGGGGCTCTTACAACTCTGATAACGATCCATACATCAATTGTATCCAGCACATTTGTACATAGATTGCCATCTTCCTTTACAAAACATGTTTTCTACTTGAGTCCTTAGTATCAGTTCCTTTCCACCCCCTCCTCCCTCTCCCCTTTTGACCCCTTGATACATTAATATTATTTTCATGTCTGACACCGTCTGTTGTCTCCCTTCACCCACTTGTTTGTCATCCGTCCCCAACAGGAGGGGCGGGTATTCGTCAATCATTGTAATTGGTCCCCCCTTTCTCTCCCATCTCCCCCCACATGCTCCCTATCCTTATGGTATTGCCATCTCGTTATTGGTCCTGAGGGGTTTAATCTGCCCTGGAGTCTATGTGTCGAAAGGTCTCATCTCTGGTCTAGCCAGATTTGTCTGGTAGAACTGGGGTCATGATGGTGGGGGGTGGGGGGGGAGGAGGAGGGAGTTTAAAAGAACCAGAGGTGTTTCCTTGGTCCTGTGCGGCATCCTGGCTGACTCATTCTTTCTTTGTGACCCTCTGTGAGGGAATGTCCAGTTGTCGACGGATGGGCTTTGGGTCTCCACCTCCTGTGCATCAATGTGATTGTTGCTTTGGGGTCTTCTGGAGCAGGATAGTCTTTGCTAGAACATTGGTCTCTCTGAAGGATGTGCCTCAAATCAGCAAGCCCCCCCCATCCTCACTGCTAGGGAACCTTCTGGATGAACATCTTCCATGGCAGATCCATTCCTTCTCCTGGCCGCAGGTGGTATCGGTGGTAGCGGTGGTGTTGGGTCCCAGCACCACAGTGGGCAGACTCAGTTCTTCTCCTCTCCTCATTGAACTTCCACACTCGTGCGGGGCCGTCACAGGGACTCCGGCTTGGGCTGTGCCCACCTTGGTCATCAAGGTGGCAGCTTTGTTTCGGACACAACAGAAACCTGCAAAGATGTTTATTGCAGCCGATCTGCCCAATGCAATCTGTCGTTTGATGACGTGACGGCCGCCTGGAGGACAGTCCGGGGGATAAACACATCATCAACATAGCTATTGTTATTATGTTGTTGCTATTTTAAGAGCGTACTTAAAGTGCCTGGTGCATAGTCGATGCCGAATTGATGGCAGCTTTAATTATAATTATTAATATCCTCTGGGGATGTCTTACTGTCTTTTTTTTTTTTTTTCCTAACCAGGTATTTAAAAGTGAGGATTTCATTCCTTGAAATTAGTTTTCTTTTATAAATTTTGAAATTAGTTTTCAAGAAAGCAGATATATATATATATATTTTTTAGGCGTATAGGTCTGTGTCTTTGATTTCTTTAAGACGACGAAGAGGCAGGATTTCACACCTCTCCCAGTGCGCACGCAGCAGCAGCAGCTCTGAGATCTCGCGCAGGGCCGGTGCAGCTAATTCTGGGTTGGTTTGACAGCCCCGGCACGGAATTGGAAACATCTCGCTGACAAAGTGGGGCTTTCTTTGGTAGCGTTTCAACCTCTCAAAATAGTCACTCTCCAAACTAGCATTTGTCATATTGGCTTTCACTTAGAAAGTTTTCTTTTAAAAAAAAATTTAGGTGGGGTGTGCGCTGACCCAGCTCCGCACCCGCCCCTCCAGGTGGGACGCCCACTGCCCCAGCTGGGTCCGTCTCCGTTTGCTGGACGTTTCCACCCTCTGCCCCTCGGCTTGTGCGGGGCTGCCCTCCCGGCCTGCCCAGCCCGGTGAACCTCGCTTCGTGATGTGACAAGTGGTCTTTTCAGGATCGCGCATGCACCCAGGTACCTCACTGGAGTCCGCTCCTCCTTCACTTCCAGTCATTGGAAGGTCGGGATCATGGCCCAGATTGTGGGTTCCTCACTGGGAGCGGCTGCCTCTGGCCCGTCCCGCCCTCGGCTCCCCAGCTCAGGCCCAGCACGGGTGCACCGCCATGGAGAGGTTTTGTTTCACTGGGGGCTTGGGGATAAAATGCCCCCCCTTCTGATCTGGGAAACCTGAGTTCGATTCCTGACCCGTGTGCGCCGCATGCCGCCTTCTGCAAGACATGACAGTGACCAAGGCGTTGCTGGAATATGGAAGAGACCAGACCCTGGAGCCGGAGACTGCTTGACTAAACCGTGGGACCTGTGAAACAGAGGGACACCTTTCAGAAGACGGACAGACACCCGTGAGCTCAGAGCTAGCAGCAGCCTTGAGGATGAAACTGGACTGTGCCTCTTTCTGTTGTCCCTGGGGCCGGAACCCACAGACAACCAGAGGATGCCGACCTCGTTTCTGGAAAGCTTCCACACCAAGACAGACTGGGAAGAGAAGACCCCAAGATCAACTTCCAAAAACCCCAGGTTCCACAACAGCCCCATCTTCTGATGGGGAGGACGGCCCAGGACTTGGTGGCATTTCATTCCTTAGTGTCTGGGGTCACTGAGCCTAGGGACTGACTCAGGGCCAGCCTGCTACGGTCACACAGAACCTGCTTATTTCGCTTTGATACACATTTTCCTGTTAGGAAATTCTCTTTCAAAGCAGGGACCTTTAGCCTTAAGCATTTTCAAAGACCCTTTCTGGGGTTCCTGTGAGGAACATGGCCTTGGGCCTCAAAAGCGTCTTTTCATTCCCTGTCAAATGGGTTGTCTGTAGCCGGAAGGGTCTTGTGAAACCTGGGAAAACCACGTGTTCGGTGACTCCCCATGTCTGGCCCCGTGGCCCTGCCTTTCAGCCCCACAGTCAAGCCTGGGTGGGTCTTTGTTGGATCTTCTGGGGAGGTGGAGACAAATAGAGACTGCCTGTCCTGAGGCCCCCTGTTTCAAAACGTGTATCAAGGCAAAAGGCCACCTCGTCTCCTCTCGTCCTTAAATCCCAGTGACTTCCAACACTCCAGAATCGCTGGCTTCCAGGATTCTAAGATTCTGAAGCCAGCACTTCCCCACCCCCACACCCCATCTGTCTGTCATCCTGTTGTGGTTTCGGGTTGTCGTGGTGCTGGCAGCAATGTTATATAGCTCTTTCAAGTCCCAGCTTAATTCCCTAGGCGGAATAAGTTTCAGCAAACCTCCCAGACTAAGACTAGGAAGTAAAGCCTGGTGATCAATATCTGAAAATTCTCCAAAACCAAACCCAGCCCTATCAAGTCGATTCCCAACTCACGGTGATCCTGTAGGACAGGTTCGAACAGCTTCTTGGGATTTCTGAAACCTTAAATCTTTACGGGAGTTGATAGCCTCGTGTTGCTCCCCAGGGATGGCTGGTGGGTTAGAACCTTGGACCTTGTCATTCACAGGTCAGTGCATAACCCACTACACCACCAGGGCGCCTGTGGATCACAATAGAATGATTTCCTGATACACAGATGGATGGGGAACCCACAGGTGGAAGGCATGCCAACAGTCTCAAAGACGGCACAGGTCTGAGTGGCATTTCATTCTGTTGTGGCAGGCCGCCATAGCTTGTAGGTGACACCAGCAAGGAGTTCTGCCTGCCCACGGTTCTAGTTTGTCTGAGATTTGAGCATCTTAATCTTCTAAGACTCTGGCGTGGTCCCACTTTCCTTTCCAGGCAATGTGCTTGTCCCAAGGACTGCCACAGAGGCCTGCGCCGGAATAGATGACTCTTTAGAGATTTTTAGGTCGCAGGCTCACGCCTACTTAAAAGGTACAAAATGCTTTAGAGCCCCTGTAGATTACAAGGTCAGTGGGTCAAACGTACCAGTCTGTTGCAAGGGAGAAAGATGAGGCTGCTGCTCCCAGAAAGATTCACAGTCTTCAGAACCCTGGAGGGAAGTTCTGCTGAGTCTGCCGGTCCCTGTGAGTCCGAATGGACTTAGTGGCAGTGGGTGGGGTTAGGGAGTCAGCTGTTTGAGGGAGTCCCTTTCACTCTCAAGACATGCTGACTCACAGTGATCCTTGGAACAGGGTAAAACTGCCCATGGGGGTTTCCAAGACTGGAATGCTTGAAGGGGTAGAAAATTCCATCTTTTTCCTACGTAGTGGCTGGTGTTTTCCTGCTGTTGACCTGGCAGTCAGCAGACTAACACCTAACCAGTATGGCCCCATTGGCTTGTTTCAAGTCTCATTTGAAAGAATTTTATAGGGGAAATAGTTTTCCATTCTCCCATTTATGAACAATTTGTATTCATATTCTTCCCAGAACGTTGTCTGCCGTGGTATCTAGGTGTGTTCGTCTGGGTGAACTAGAGAAATCCAGAACACTCATATGTGTGTCATACAGAACTCTCTACCAAAGAGTTATTGTGTATTAAAACATTCCAGCCCAGTCCAGATCAAGTCCATAAGTCCAGTATGAGCCCATAGGTCCGATGCCAGGCCATAATTTCATCTTCAGGCTCATGCAATACATGTGGTGACACCAAGTGCAGGATGATCAAAGACCAGGGGGTGGAAAGTCTTGTGGATCCAGTGGCGGTGGAAGCATCTCAGCACTGGCGTGGGTCTCCACGTGGCTCCTCCAGCTCCAGGGATTTCTGGCTTCATCCGTGTTGCCCCACGTGGGATGTCAGCAGGAGCGTCTTGCAGGGAGAGCTTGTGTCTGGCCTCCGGTCAACTATTTATCACCATGACACCTCCAAAGGAGCCCATCAAGCTGCCACCCGATGGACAGGCTTCACTCTTAATAGTCTCGAGTTGACACCAGAGTATGTAACTATCCATAAGGCCATCCCTGCAGACTTTGGTGTAGTTATCGTTTGTTAGCTGATCTATTTTCTTCAAGCACAGTTGACGAGCGGTGATTTTGGGGTGCACCAAGTCACCCCCCCCCCCACTGTCTCCACACAGCGCCCTGTGCTGCGGTTTGGATCTACCATCCGGCACCGGTTGCTTTGTGGAACGTGTGTGTGTGTTTCACCTAGCCGCTTTGATGATTTCCCCTTTGGCTTGCCCCGAGGGGCCTGGGCGTGCTCTGGCTCTGAGCTTTGCTGAGCTTCGTGCTGTATGGGCCCTTTCTCAGTTGGGGACACTCGCTGGCAGTGATGTCGGCAGCTTTTGCTTCCGCCCTCTATCCCTCTCTCTGTCTTTTTCCCTCTGAAACTAACTTCACATGTGTTGGTCACGTTCCGGTTGCACCTCGTGTGTCTCTGATGCGCTCTTCCTTTCTTCTTTCTGTATTTCTTCTGGATTTTCCCCCACTGATGGTCACCTTCTGCTGCGTCTGGCCCACCATCAAGACTCAACTGTACAGCGCAGAACCAACACATTAAGAAATTCGGCGACCATGTTTCCGTTCTAGAATGCTCACACGTGACTCTCTCGGGTCTTTTCCAGTGCTCTGCTCATCTGCGTTAGCTGTGTTTTCCTTGTCTCTTTGGACGTGGTTAATCTGAATTATTTTAGAGTAGGACACGTTGTTTGTGTGGTGGGTAGTTGCTGGACTGGTAACCATTGGTTCAAATCCAATGACGACTTCGTAGGAGAAAGATGTGGTTGCCATCTCCTACAAAGATTTAATATTGGAGAGCCTAGAAAGGGTCACGATGAGTTAGAATCGACTAATGTGCTTTGTCTTTGTTCTTCCTTTAAAAGGGATGTGCGGAAAAAGACTTGCCTGACAATGCCACTATCCACTAATCATCTGTCGATCTGTTTCATTTGTTTGATTTTCCGCTTGGTTTTCAGGTCCGTGGCCTTGCTTTCCTTAGCCTGCTGTATACTTGTGGCCTGGCGTACAATTCAACTGTTCGCTGCTGTGGATGAAAAATCAGAGGCTGCAGGGTGATTGTCCTTCAAAGAGAGTTAACTTTCCTTTTGGAAATGTGTTCGACTTGGGTTGGCCAGAGAAATGCATTCATTGACACTCCCATGTCAATGCAGGAGAGAGCTTTCCATCAAAGAGTAATTGTACATTAAGAAAACATCCCAGCCCAGTCCAGCTCAAGTCCTTAAGTCCAACATTGGCCCATATGTTTGACACCAGTCTATACATTCCTCTTCAGACTCACACAATGCATGCAAGGATGCCAAATGCAGGAAGGTCACAGGCCAGTGGGCGGAAAGTCTGATGGATCCAGCAGTGGCGTTGTCAGCAAGCATCTCAGCGCTGGTGTGGGTCTCCATGTGACTCTTCCAGCTCCAGGGCTCTGGCTGCCATCAGCGTAGCCTCATGTATCTTGTAAATAGGAATGTCAAGGAGAGAGAGAGAGAGAGAGAGACAGACAGACAGGTATCCTCTTCCAGGAGAAAAAAGAGGAAATTTCCAGAATTCTCCTGATGGGTGTGACTTTGTGACCCAATCGACAGGCTAGACTCCTTGATACTTGATACTCTGTATCAAGTTGACATGAAATTATGTTGCTAGCGCAGGCAGGTAGGATATTGGCTGGTGTAGTCTTGTGACTTTCCGTTTGGTTAGGGCTCCTCAACCTTGATTTTGTCCATACTCCTGGGACGTGCTCCTTACGTCTCAGTCCTGGCTATTCTCTCTGCAACAGAAAGCCCAGGGAGTTTCCCGCAGGCCCCTTCCCTGGTCTTGAACTCTCACCAGGGCATCCATGCTGACATTCCTTAGGCTTTTGACTGTCTTCTCACTGGTGTTTTCTCACTTACCTTCCTTCCCGCTCGCTCTGCTTGAGCTTTCCCTTGTGCATGCACAACGCAGGCATCAGCCTTGACCTTGACCTTCATCTGTGCGCAGGGTTTCAGGCCGTCTTCTTTGAAGCGCCCGCACCTGCTCCTTGCAGTCCTCAGATCCCAGAGACTTGGGTAGACCTCAGCCACTCCATCAGTCTCCCCCGCTCATTAGGTCTGCTGGTGCTTGTGACTCTGTTCCCAGGATGGAGAGTTGGAAAATGTCCTCGGGGAAGAAGCCAGGTGAATGGCGCCTCACCTGCTGAGCTTTCCACCGGCTCTTGGATGGCGGGAGAGCTCTGTCCAAAGCAGGGAAGAGCTTTGTAGCCCAAACCAGTAATGCCTATGTCTTCCCCTTTAAAAAAAAATGTCTATATTTGCGTTTTAAAGCCGAGATAAAGTGCACATACCGTGAACAACCCCTTTGAAGGGTACAGTTCATCTCTGCATCCCTAAAGAAGAATGGGATCTCACGAAGCAGACAGATTTGGGAGCCATCAGGAAAGACGCGCGAGTCAGCCCTGTACAGACAAGTACTCCGTGAGACCCCTCCCACGAACAAAGGGTTTTCCACACCAAAAGGATCAGG